>VWYI01043196.1:0-58930 GCA_013399455.1 Anthoscopus minutus
ATTCCACTGTCTAAGAAACGAGAAAAAAAGGACATGTAACAGCTACATATGTTAATTTCATTAGTTTTATGTTATCAGGGGTACTGAAAAGATATGTCAGGTTGCATGAAAAGTGCAACAATTTAACGTATACTTTTCCTTGTTTCACTGTCCTGTTATGTGATCAAAAGCTACTGCATTTTTATGCTATGTTGTAGGGAGCCAAAGGCCATTATTTTCAAGAGCAGAGGTGTCGCTGAGGAAACTGAGCTCTGAAAGCCAAAGTCTGTTAATCCCCTGCACCATATAGGCCAAGACCTTATAAACCAGAAATATGTGGTTGCCTCTTTGAATTCCAGTGTCATCTTAAATACACTATCCACCTTCTGCCAAACATATTACTACTGGGTATACTGAAAACATCCTAATAGTTGATAAAGCTCTGTGGAGCCATGCAGAGTCTTATGCCAAACTCAGAACTGGTGTTTAGCCAGGCTTTGTTGAACAGCAGAGACAGGAGTGGCTGTGCCAGACCAGGACCAATAATCCACCTCCCCCAGCATCCTGTGTCTGGCAGTGGCCAAGAGTAGACTTGCTGGAAAGCATACAGGAACAAGAGTGTCACATAGTAATACTTCTCTGTGGTGTTTTTCTTGACTCCAAAGATTACTGCTGAACAGTCTTCTAAGCCAGTGTTGTCATCTTTATATCATATAATCCTCAATGGATTTTTTTCTGTGTTTTTTTCTGGTCAAATTTTGAACTTGTTTCAATTATTTGATCCCCCAGTGCTTTAAGTTCCAAAGGACTGCTACCATCAGCCAGGGACAGTTGATGCCTCCTGATTCTAAGGGTATTTCTTCTTTAAGAATTTATTTGTGCAACTACTTTCCAATCACAAGTGTTTCAAAATCAGCGGGCATTTTTCCTGTGGATATCTCTCTGTTTCAGATTCCTGTTTGTAAAATACAGCCACGTTCTCACAACGTGTAAGGATGCTGCTTATGAATCACTCAGATGCTGTGCCAAGCCTGTGGAAAAACCCAATGGGAAAATGAACAACTGAACAGCATGCTGTACATGAGTCTGAGGCCCAGATAGTGAATAATGAGAAGAAAACAAATTATCAGTGGGATGCTCATTAAATGAACACCATCCTCTAGTGTACTGGAAGAGCACAGATAGGCTTGTTATCCATTTCTGTAATTAGAAGCAGTGTCCTAACTGATGTGAAGAAATGTGCCAAATTCAGGTGACTCACATTTGACTTTGCTTTCTTAAAGGGTTGTTTCAGGGTAGCTGGTGCATCTTCATGTCCCATCTCTCAGATAACAGATTTTGCTTAAAGTGAGACAGCTATTCATTACAAATTAGTATTATGTTTTCCCTTTTTTAAATTCTAAAACATGCAAGAGATTCAGTTTTGAGAGCAGCAGGTCAGTTGTTTTTTCCTGAGGATTTTATTTCTCAAACTATCCATTGTATTAAGGGTAGGCCAGTGTAAATATTATTTCTGTAAATGAAGAAGACCACTGATAACTATAACTTGTAGAGATCATATATGCTAGATTTAGCTGGAGTGTCTATCAGGCTTATCTTGATAATGAAAACCAGCTGATTTTCAGTCACACCGAGTTATTAGCAGCTAGCACTTCCCATATACTACTAAATTGTGTTTTGTACAAGGAAAAGTGTTTGCAAGATGTCCCAGGCTGGTAAATACAAAAGGAATAGATTTAGAAACATCTCTAAAAGCATCAACCTCTGACTGTTGCATATATATTTGTAAATATTGAAAAAAGGGTCAAATACTGATATCAACTGTCCAGCAGTCTTAGCAAAGAAGTGAGCAGATCCAAGAGAGATCTAAGTAGATTTCTAAAGTAAACACTCCTTGATCTGTCAGATATTTTACCTATGGTTTAGAGCTGACATAAGCCTCCTGGTGATGTTTAATGATTGCCTTTTTCTTCCCCAAGTCTTGCTTTCCTGTGCTTAAAGCAAGGTATTACTGTTCCACTGGTGTCCAGAGGACTTGACAGAAGAGAACTAGTGGGGGTTAATGCTAGTGCTGGTGGAATCTAAATGCATAGGCAGGTGAAAATTTAATAATTGTGTGTTTTATAATTCGTATCCTGTGGCAACTAGGAAATATTCTATCATGGTCTGCTGTGATGCTGAAAAAGTTATGGGAAACAATAATTTTTGAATTTAAAATAAAAAACAACCAAAACAACAAGGCAATAGAAAGATAAAAAGTGAATGGATGAAGCAAGCTTAAGTAAATATAAACTATGCTAAAATAAAATAGTTTTCAGTTTTCTGGATAGAAAACTATTTGTGGACATTACTTCCCAGCACTGGCATAGAAAAATGTGCCAGCCATATGTCTAGAATGGCAGAACTGAAGAATAGGAGATACAACAGCCAAAGTAATTACAGTGGTTACTCTTCGGCCACAAGCTAAAACAAGCTGAAAATGTGGTATAGCTAATTTCTTAGTGACAGCAGCTGATCTTCTCTGCAACAAGGGAACACATTGAGGAAAACCTGATATGAGCCAAAATAAAGTCTCAGAAGTTTGCTTTTTTAGCTGTTAATACAAATGGCCATTACCCCGTAGCCTCTTTCTTGCAGGAGGTGCAATGTTGTGCAGAGGGAGGAAGAAGCAAAGTGCAGCACAAATGTCAAGGTCCTATATGCTGTGGCATTCCTGACATGTGGCACTTGTAGTGCATGGCTTTCCAGAGATGAGCTGTACATCTGATGCTCTGTATGATTTATGGAAGGCAAGGGAGGATGCATAAAGCCAAAAGAAGAAGTCCTTGGCAGTATATAACTTTGGGGGCCTAGTGGGAAAGGAAATCTGCTGTCTGGTTTTATTGTGGTCATGTCTTCTCCTTCCCCTCATCTCTGTTCATCTACAATGAGAGAGTAGAATGCAAACTACAGTCCTTGGGTAGGCATCCTCTCCAGGCAGGCAAACGTAGGTGCTTGGGGTTACCCTTCTGAGATGCCTAGTTCTGAGAGGTGGCAGAAAAAGGAGACTATATTCCCAGTCCTAGTTATTACATGGATTTTGGCACAAAAACATGTAGAGTGTTGCCTCCCTCAGCAGTTTCCACTGCTCAGCTTTGGTGGCAGCAGTCTGTGAGGATTTGGTTTTGGCAGGGTTTTAGCACTAACTTTTCTGTGGGTGTTTGTAGGTGGAGGAAGGCTGAGGGCTGATGGCAGCTGTGGAACTTGGAATCACCTGTGTCTGGTGGCTTCTTCAAATGAGACTGTAAACCCTCTTGCACTGGCCTTGCCCAGCCATGACCTGTACCAATGGTCTGGCTTTCTGACAGAAAGCAAAGCCATGGGGCCAGCAGAGGCTGCTGACCTGCAAATCCAACCTGCAGGACCAGTCAATTCTCCTGCTCCCCCATGGGCAGGAAATGCCATCCGTTTTCACTTGCAGCCTGCTTCTGATCGGAATGGTGAGTGTTCTTTTAATGAGAGATCTTGCTTGACATCGAGACAGAAAATGTCAAAGATTGGTGATAAGAATAACAGGAAAGAAAATTATGGAGGACTCTTGCTGTCTCAGCACGATACTGTAGGACAAGCTTTTGGCAGCTGAGCTTTGAGCATATTTGGGTTGCTAAAAATTGCACAGAAGGGGCATTCTTAGGCACAGGGTCTGTATATGGCTCTGTAGGAGATCTTGGCAGCATGGTCATAGACCTTCCTGAGGGAGGAATCAAACCTGTAGAAGACAGGTGCTAACTCACAACAGAGATTAGTTGTTACCAAAGTTTTTATCTGTTCTTCAGTCATCTCAGTAATCCCATTTTACCACATGCGGTACAGAAAGCTATTTGGTATCTAGCAGTTATTTTCATACATTTTTGGCTACTCATTTTTATTTAATGTTAGATTGCTGAGAAAATAACAAGAAGTGAAAGGAAGTTCTAGACATGTTTTACCACTGTATTATCTGGTTTTACAACCCATCTGGGTATATGTCATTAACTTTTAGGTTTAAACAGCTTGAAAATAATTTAACATTTCCCCAATCTTTCAAGTTCCTCCTCCTCTCCCTTCCTAAAATATTAAGTACTTCAGAGAGTGATTTACTTGAAAAGGATAGCATGTTTACCTGCTTTAAAAGGCCTGTGTCACTTAAGATCGAGGAGGAAGCTGCTGGATGATAAAATTTTAATTTCAGCATTCTTTTTATTCACATAGGAAAGAGAAAGGAAGAAATTTTATCTTCTTTATTTCCAGGAAACCTTAAAAATTCCTTATCCTACCCTGCAGTGTATTTTGTTTTGTTTTGTTAATAGTCTATATTCTGATTGCTGCTTGGTGAAGAATAAAAGAGAATTCTTTAGTCATGGGAATGCAGAGATGTTTATTTCCACTTTGGGAGTATAACATAGTTTAAAAAAAAATCATCTGTTTTCAGAGTTAGTTGCTGGAGCACCTGGTATCCCACGCTCCACCCAAGATTATAAAAATATTTGAAACTGCAGGAAGGCAATACAGCTGTGCAAGCTTATATGGGATCTTATTGATTTAATTAAGCTCAGAAAAAGCAGCCATGCCAATAAATGCATAATTGAGTGAAAGAGAGAGGTGCCATTTGATAAAATAAAGTTTCCCCCATTAATTATCTGGGGTTTAGTTAAACATTTTAGTCTCTCATAGTTCCTCTGGTGCAATCAAATTATGTTCTTGTTGAACAAATGCATCAGATGATTATTTTTTAAGGCTGAAAATGGCACAATGAAATGAAATTCGGATCCAGCTCTTGCTGCTGATGTCTGTGGCAGTATAACCTGGTTAAAAAGAAAAAACAAAACCAAAAAAAGCCAAGTTAAATTCTCTGCCTTTGTGTGGTATCCTCCTTGGCAACCAATAGAGTCTCTTGAATGAAGAAGACCTTCATGCCTCGGTTAGTGAGGCAGTTATATAGTTACAGGAGAGAGCCCTGGCTGGAGAATGACAAAGATATGGAACAAAGAGCAGCGAATGTTTCAGGGGATGGAATTCAATTCCTGGAAGGGTGCATGCATCACGTCCGCTTGGTCCAGCTGCGGGAAAACTCCAGCAGTCACCCTGGAAACAGGAAAAGTGACACCACATTAAGTGAGGGAGGCACTAGAGTGATGTTTAACATTCAGGAATAAATAAGGATACAGGAAATGGTATCATGTAGAAATGTGTCTACCTCTGCTAGATAGTATTAAAATCCAAAAGAAAAGCTATTTTTTGCAAATGAATTTTTTTCTGCAAAACCTTATTGTATGGAAAAAATTGGGAATTTTTCAGCTTTCTCCAAACTCAGGAATCCCAAACTACTTGGGAGAATAGACACTAATGTATATGGGAAGCTGTAATTTCCTTTGTAATTTCCCAACATATGTGGCAAGTTTCCAAGATTGAAGTGTAGTAACCATAAATCACTGTGTGATCAGTTGGCGGAGCATGCGTCGCTATAGGGGTGGTAAGTCACTGCTGAAGGCATGGCATGCGGAACAAAGGTCATGACTTCGCTCACTTGTCTTCAGCTTCTTGCTGGAAAATCAGCAGATCTTTTGGTTATATAAAACACTGATAGAAGGGAGATTGTTTTCAGGTATTTGCTCTGCATCCTGTTTGAAGTGTTCCTGGCTAAACTCGCTGGCAGTGCTCGCATGTGGTAATTCTGTGTTCACATATTGTCAGGGGAGCACTCTGAAACTTGAGAAATATTCTAAGTGAGGTTTTAATATAAAAGCAGAGTGACAGAATTTTTTGAAACAGAAAATAAAAGTGACTGAAAAAAGAAGTGGCAGCCCTTAGCATATGCAAACTGAATGGAAAGATGGAGTACCATTACATATTTTTCTTACTAGAGATGCAGTTATACTGGAGATGCGCTGAATCAAACCTCATTTGACTGGGTAATCAATGAAGCTGGTGCTTCAGAAAGACAGTTCATTTTAACTACTATGCTAGAAAGTACACACTGTGGGGGAATGTAAACCACTCTGCAGACTTATGCATGATAAAGGGGATTGTTGAGAATGTCACTGACACTTTTTCTGAAAGTTTTGTAATGTCACTCCAACTCTTAACATGCCTCTTTGCTCTCTGTCTACAGTGATATGAAACAAAAAAAAGCAAAACTGATTTGTAACTATTTCATATTCTGGCATCTTTGCTAAAGGTGGTTTCCTGAGCTTATTTGACTATTAAAAGCTGCTGCAAAGTTTGGTATAATCATTGCCTGCTTTGTCACAGAACCTATGCCTGAAAACACGGGTAGTCAAATTCCTATATGAAACTACTTTTCAGGACTGAGTCTGCATAATTTCCTAAGTAGGCATAAATTTGTCTGGATGTACTGGGACAGCATTTTATTAGGGAATCAGGATGAAGAGTTTATAAATTGACATGCAAACACCTCTAGCTGAGAGTAGGGCCTCACCCACAAAACTCAGTGCAATGCAGCTCTGCGCCTTCTCAGCCCTTCAAGAGCACCACCATAATAGCAGTCACTGCACACAATCCTACCCCATTGAAATGCATACTGTAGATTTATTTAGCATTTTATTTCTCCAGGGCTTTCTGTAACACTCATTACTCAAGAATCTGGGTTTTTCAGAGTTAGTAACTGTGTTTTTGTATGAGCTTGGCTGGATGAACCAGCTCTGTGAATGTGAAACAGCTACAGAGGTTGAGATGGAAATGTCTGTGATTCTAAGTGGCTGGTCAGGCATGGATAGTACCAATCTCTCTTTGTATCAGGGAGTTGAGCATTTTCTTCTGCTCTATGTAGACTCAGCAGGAGGACCAATGAAAACACACAGAAATCTGCCTCTGAGGTGAAGTTCCTGGACCAACCATAGAGCAGCTCAATAATGCAGTTTTATGCCTCACTGTGTGGTCTTCAGATTCTTCAGATGCAAAGGTAAACATGGCTTCTATTGAACATGCACAAACTGTACTTTTGAAGGGTCTGCAACTTGACTGAATTTGGTCAGATTTTCACTGGATAGGAAAAACAATTACTAACAGACGAGCTGTATTGTCACTGCCATCTATGACATGTATTCTCTAGACTTACATATTTTGAGGAAAATGTTGCCAGAATTTTCCAGAACTGGGTATTATTTGTTTCTCTTGTTGAGTTAGTCAAGGCTGGGCGGGATAAATCCTAAAGTGTGTAAAATGTGAACCTCAAATGGTGATGGCTTGGTAGTGCTATAGAGTGAAATGCAGGCTGCAGAACTTGAAGCTTAGGCTGGTAGCAGCCTGGGCTTCCAGCCTGCTGGCACAGTTTTGTTACGCACTTATACTAAGTTATTTGCTGTACTTTGCTTATCTTAGATGCTTTTGTGCCAGGAATGTATTTATCTACAAGTAATTTTCCATGAAAAAATGATCTATCTGCATATAAATGCAATGCAGACAGATGGAATACAGTCTAGTTTATGTAGTAACAACAAACCCATGCTCTTCTTTTTCGCCTTTAAGTTATATTTCGAATGCCACCATCTGCACAATAGTATGCCTCAGCAAGGGCTGCTGTTACTAAAAGCTATTAATTGAAAAACTCTGCCTACTCTGAAACAAAACCACTCTACATACCCCTTTTCTCAAGTACTCAAGGAAAAAAAAGAAACTAATAGGTGTTCTGCGGCATTTTGGTGTTATTTTAGATAAACATAGTTGTGAAATCTGAAGATGTAACTTCTTTATATCCACCCTGTTAATTAATAAAATTGCTTAAATATAAGTTAGTCACCCATGTAAATGTTTTCTTAATAGGTTTCAGGAAGGGCTCATGAGCATGTCTGGAGAGCAGTCCTTCCCCAGTGCTGCCAAATTCCAGCTCAGACTCATTGCAGGACCTCTGCTGTGATGTGTGAGCTGAGGACAGATCTGCAGAGCCCATATTTTGTTCAGTTCCAAGGAGATAGATTTAATTACAAATGGCATAAATTGAAAAGATTTTGTAGTTCAGAAAAGCTCTTAAAAAATCTATGCTGGCAAACTAAATAAATGATCTTTTATTGCATCTCATCATCTTTGTATGGCTGCAGGCTGTTTAACAAGGACCTCTGCTGTTCGTTTAATTTATTACACCCCCTTCACGTTCTTCGAATTTCTTTGATGAGTTCTCATTTTGTTGGACTTTCACAACATTTTTTCATGTCCCTTGTGTGCTTACATGCACCAACTCTCTGTCACATTAAAAAATTGCGAATCCTTCAATACCAGCTGCTGTACTTAATAAACTTGTAACTTTACTCTCACTGAACTATGTCAAATCCCTGTAACATCTGGCATGTTTTCATTTCTATGCTATTGAGAGTTGAATTTTTATTTAAAACTCCCAGATATGGATCTGTCAAGAATTTCTTTGCATTGTAGTTTCTTAAAACCCCTTAAACTGCTTCTGTAACTGTGAAGAATTTCAATTGACAACTACCAAAGATTTATGGATTTTTTTTTGTTATATGGATTTCAAAAAAATTCATTTTCTCTTCTTTTATGATCTGTTGAGTAACCCAACCAAGTGAATAATGGAATACCATCTTTTTCCTGTTGATCTGATCTTTCTATCTGTGTTAGTGAATCTACACCTACAGATTCTCTTTGAAAGAGCAGTTGGGCAGCTCTGGTCAAAGGGAACGAGCAAGTGATGATGGTTAAGTTAGAAAAAGTTCTGTCTCTCTTTCTGTGTCATGTGAGATTTTTGTAGTATGACTATTCTTAATATTTTTATTAACTCTCAATTTGTGCCTTTTTTTACTTAGTGGTGCTCTCCTTATTACAACTGGATTTCAGTACTTCTTTTCCAGGTCATAATTAATCCTCCAGAGTTTTTTTGCTTGTATCCCATTTAGTGCCAAACTCCTGCCCTACCACCTGCTCTCTACCCTTACATCTGCTTCCCTATAAACAAAAATCTTGTCGAGGAAGGTCTACTGCAGGGTGTCAAAGGGTTAATACATTTCTCTCTCTGACTGCAATTTAATGAATATTGGATATTAGCTCATCTGAGACTACCCCAAATGATATATCATCTGTTCAGGCACTTTCAGGCAAACCGTATCATTAGCAATGCTTCCACAGCATCCTCTCAGCTGTGTGAAAAAGCAATTTGAAAGACAGGTTAAAGCATTTTAATGGTTTCACAAAAGTAATGAATGAGGGGAGAGACAAAATGGAACAATGCTCAGCTGAGGCCTCACTGTCACCACCTCTTCTGCTTGTTTCAAGGTTATGGGGCTGCACACCAGCTCACATATAAGGTCTGACATGTATTCTTCTCTTTTGGCTAGATACAACAGTCTGAATATGAAAATGAATCACTTTACACAGGAGACTTGGGAGAAACCCTTTTCTAGAAATGGTTATGACTCTTAACAGCTTTATATAAAGGTAAAACAATGGGTCCAACAACATGCTAGAAAGAGCCATTAGAGAAGACTCATTAGAGAAGTTGTCCATCTGTGCAGACTGGAAAACCTGCTGAAAATAAGCTTTTTTATTTGTGTGCTTCTCCCACTCTAGTTCAGAGCAAAGGCTCTGTCTGCATTGCCCTGTATACTGGAGTAGGTAATGTCCTCCTCCTCAAACTCTGAAAAGAGGATACAGTAGTCTACAAATATAGTTGCTTACTAAAATACCTATAAACCAAAAATTAACAGCATGTTTTTATTTTCACTACATTCTATAGTGTAATGAAACATGGTCTAGGCCTTGACTGTCATGTCTATTGTCAGAGATACCAGGATGCTTTGGGAAGGCAGTGGGCTTGGAGATGATAATTTATAAAGCCAAATTCTCACTACTGACGTACAGATGTGTTCCAGCTGTAGGAAGGACCAAGAAATAAGATTGTAGTGAAAAGGGATGGAAAGGGAATAAAACCCACTCACAGTTTCTAATTGGAATTTGAATTTAGCAAAATAATCCCTTTAACCATGCTGAAGCGCTAGCACTCTGGGGTAAATGGTCATGTAGCTAACAGAGATAACCAGTAACTACAGTGCAAAACAATTGCCCTTCCACATGGAAAACTTTGAGTTGGTCCTCTGACTGTTTTACATCAGTCATGAAAGTAACATTACATAATTCCTAATGCAAATGGCATAATTTCATTCTAATGCATTTGCAGTTAACTTATCAACACTAACTAGAAGTGTGGAAAGCACTAACATGGTTCAGAATTTGCTACATTCATTCTCCATGTTTTGTTTCTTGTCTACACACAGTGAAGTCTGAACTAGGAATAAAAGATGGACCTCCCAAACCTACAAGATCCATCCATTGTATTTGGTGTCTCTGTGACTTTCAGATTGTGCATCTCTCTTAGAGACAATGAAGACCTGATGATGAGCTTTGACACCCTGTACATTCAGTTTATCAATCCAAAGCCAGCTAAGGCTGACAAAGGCTGAGCAGTCTGTATGTGACTTGAAGAGGGCATCCCTCTTCAATATTTCTTTGAATAATTTTCACTCCAGTTCAGAATTTTCTTTTATTTTTTATTGTATTCCATTTCATTATAATTCCTGTTCCCCGTGTTTGTTTCACTTCATTACTTGATTTTGAGATTTCTTCTCCTTTAATGAACATTCATTTCATGAAAGGAAATGAAATCTCATTATTTCAATGGATATAATTTTGGCAATCTTCAGCCCATTTCACTGCACTTCATGTCATCCCATTCCACTTAATGGTATCCACTTTTGTAATTTTGAATTTTTTTTCCAATTGCATTTCTTTCATCATATGTCTTCTCCTGCCTCTTTGTTTCAATTCTTTTCCAGATTTTGAGATTTCAGTGAGTCTCGTTTTGGTATGCTTTGCTCCTTTTCACTGCACCTCATGTCATCCCATTGCAATCAATTGTATGCACTCCCATTTTCAAATTTTCTTTATTTGTTTTAATTGCATTTCATTTCAGCATATGTCATGTCCAGTCTTTTCATGTCACTTCATTCTCTGGTTTTGAGAATTTGTTTCATGATTTCATGATGGGAAATGAAATCTTGTGGTTTCAATGAATAGCATTACTGTGTTATTCACTGCTCCCTTTACACAAAGAGATCACAAGAATCAGATCCATTCATTTTGCCAGTTTCGTATTGAGAATTCATGTTCTGTTATTTTTCACAGTTTGGTCTTGAAGGAATTTATATCAGCCTGATGATTATCTCCCTATTGTCGCAAAAATCTTGTCTATATTTTCCAGTATTTATCCTTGCATGACACTTATGTCAGTCATTCTACAATATCTTTTTTTCTGTCCTTTCTTCATTCTCAAATGTAGGTATTATAATGGGCTTTTGCATTGTTCAGGTACTTCTCTTTTTCACCATGAATTTGGTGGGAAGGTCCCTGAGTTTGTTAGAGATGGTGGAAGTGGGACTAAGTGTTTGTGTATGGTAGGTAAGTAATCTCCTTCTTGTCTTTGTTCTGGCCTGAACTGTTACCACTTTATCACTGATGTTAATTGTGTCAGCCACCTGAGCCCAGTTTACTTTCTTAATGAAGACAGAAGCAGAAAGATCGAAGGAAAAAAATAAGGTACTAAATGGACTGCCCTTGCAAAAGCCATCTACTACCAGTTTTTTATTTTCATTTAGTGAAGGACCAGGTCATTCTGTTTGTTCTGATTTATCATATGTAATCCATTGTAACCCTTCCCTTCTTTGTCTCAAATATTTTACAAATGTATTAGAAAAATGCCATTTTTATAATATTGTTTGCTCTGTCTTGGGCTATCTTTTCCTCACTGTGAGGAGCCTCTCATGTAATTCTCATTTCTAGGTGAAATTACTTTCTTTTCTTTTAGCAGTGTAGAGTTTTCCAGTGAATTTTGGTTTATGGACATTCTTCCTGGGTGAACTGCCTACAACAGTGCTTTTGGAGTGCAGTCAAATGTCACCCATGCAGTGCAAAATGGTCTCATATTATTTTAATCTGATATTAAATATTCCTTCTTTATTTCCCTCTGATGAAATGCCCTCAAACTTTTATAATCAAATTACTTCCTCACTAATGGAAATTCTTAATGACCTTTTATAAATGTCTGGATATACCAGCATCTCAATTTTCCTACAAATCTTACACAAATTCACAAATGTGATTGTTGCCCTTCAGAGAGATCTTCTTAGAGTCTTAATAAAATCTGTTAGAAAGTGACCTCTTACTTAGAGTCAGCTCTGCCGACTCAGTACATATCTCAGAGCTGCAGCTATCAGCAAATCTGGGCAATCAATGTCAATGTGCAGGTGGCTGGCTGGCAATGAGACACCTGGTAGACAACTAGCTGTGTGAAAAACACTATGAAGAGACAGAGTTGTTAATCAAAATCCCTTCTGCAACAGAGTCATTAGAGCTTTGCTTGACATGTGTCAGCGCTGTGTCAACAGGAGTGCTCGGGGGAAGTAATGGCCCACAGCACCTGCTGTGTGATGTGGGCATGTCTGAAGTGACTGCTTACACTCGGGAAGCTCCCGGCAGGTTGGACCCCGGGAGGCAGGAGAGGGGTCACCAACACTGAAAGCTGACCTAGGGCTCAAGTACAAAGCACAGCAGCACCAGTGAGAACCAAGCATGTACCCTCCATGAAAAAAGCGAAAGGGAAGGTGTTGAGTTGGGATTGTTTTGAGAAGGCAGTTTCAGTGTCTTGATGGTTATGCAGTACCTAAGTATAGCTGTGAATTCTTCGATATGGACAACTAAAACGTCATTAGGATTTTAATCTGCCTTGTGTATCCTGCCTAAGATCAGGAGATATAACGTGCACACTTTGCACAGAACACAGGAATACAGTTCTCCAAACACGGCAAATGCTCTTATATTTCCACCAGTTCTGAAATATCTGTAAGAAAGTTTGCTCTGTTTTTTTTCCACACAGCTCGGAATGACTTTAGCAAGGGTTTAGTCCCTTTAAAAGTGTCTACCAGGACTTAGCCTTTCTTCCTCACGGAAAAAAAGGAAGATAAATAAATTAATAAAATAAATGTTACAACATTTTGTTGATTCATTAGCTTCAGCAGGGTGCCAGATCGAACATCTACAAAGAAACAGCCTTCCATGGCTCTGACCTGCACTGTAAATTGTCTGTAATTTAACAGTGAGTGAAGCTTAGGGGGAGCAATTGCTTCAAATGTTTGCTGCCATTAGCTTAAAGGAGAGGAAATGAGGGGAATCCAGAAGTTTTCATTTCCAAGCGAAGCATGTCAGACAGCACAGCACAAGACCTTTTTAAATTGCAATATGGCATCATATTAAACAAAACCCATCTGTGTTTCCTTTGGCTTTCCATCAGTTTACATTTTTTCATAGATGTGGTAGTAGCAAATGTCAGAGCTTTTTCACCATTTCTCATAATGCAAAATTAATATGTGACTATCTGTGGGTCTATAGCTCTCAGCTGACCCTTTGCTTCAAACTCTGAGCTATTCATCTCAGAAGTACCAGTGGTGAACTTAAATAGAGACACGGTGTGAAGTGACTTCTATCAAAGTGTTTTACTGCTGTTAATGAAATAAGAGAATAGTAATTAATGTGAAATGATGCCTGAAAATGAGTGGCAAGCACTAGTAGGTACTGATGGGCTAGATAGTGATGCAGGCCACTAGCACAGCATGTGGATAGACCTGGGTTCCAGCAGGGTGTTTGGGCTGTACCTCTGCAGTGTCACCAGCACAAGGGAGGAGGCTGGAACTTGGCTGCCTGAGCAGGGATAGGAGATATCAGGGCTGCACTTGGGGTGGGAAGCTGGGGCATCAGGGTCTTGAGGTCTGATTCTGCCTATCTGGGGGAAAAGGAGGGGCAAGTGGTACCTGCTGAACTGGTGGCTGGGTAACAGGCTTGAGGAAAAGATCTTGCTGGGGACAGCATTAACCATCAGATGAGAAATGGTCCGTGATTTTAATTGCTGATTCCCAGGTGTAAGCAGGAGCAAGGATGTGAACATTTAGATTAAAAGAGAGGGGGTTTGTGACACTGGGGACGAGAGATTGATATGCTGCTGCAAGGGAATCCAGGCATGAGGTTGTGCATACCTGCAAGTGACCTCCTCCTGTGCAGCCTGAGCCTGCCAGTGCTGCCATCCTTCACCTCCCCAAGGGCTGAAAGCTTTTAGGGCTGGCAGAGAAACTGCATTGAGATGAGCTGTCTGCAAGGAATGGTGACTTTCCCTCTGAACTGCACCCTGTGGGCAGTTAGCACAGAGAGATGACCTCTGGAAATACGAGATTTTGATGATTCCTGCAACTTTAAAGACTGTCTATTGAGATGGCTGTGAGTGAGCCTTTGTCTTCCAGGGCTTCCCTGCTAGGGAGAGGGGAGGTGGATGCTTTTGATAGCCAGGCAGATTTGGTTAGACATGATTCCACTTCTAACTTTCCTTTAGAAGCTTAGATTCTCTGGCAATGAGAGAAACAGAAGAAGGGGTTTGTGATGTGTCAAGTCAATTTGCATGTCAAAGAGTGGTGTTCTGGCTGGGGTGGTTCAAGGGCTCTTGGGATCCTCCACCAGCTCACAGGATAGCACAAGAGAATGGGTGCAAATTTTCAGGTGTACAAAGTGGGATTTATCTTGTTGAACTGCAGTGAGTTATCCTAAGGCCAACATGTAAATTGGTTCAGGTGTTCCTCTCAGCAGGCACCCAGGTATTTTTCAGGGTGTGAGTCTTATTGACCGTCTCTGTCATCGATGTTGGCACGCTCTGTGTTCAGAGGGGGGAGAGCTGCCTCCCCCCAGCCTGTGGAAATGAGTTGAGTCTGTCTGCATCCTGCTGCTGTAGCTATATCAATATGCCAGTGAAATACATCCCTCTGTTTTATGAGATTTTTCTCCTCTGTAGAGAAGAAGTTACTCCAAGACTCCAAATCCACAGTTAATCAGGGACAGGCATCCAAGTGGTACCTCTCAGCAGCTTAAAAAACAACACGGAAATTGTTGCAGTTTAAGCAGCCTGCCACTGCTCTATGTAGGCAAAGACACACAGGATTACTGAGTAGTGTGGCTTCAAGAGCAAAACAAAAGGGGTAATTCAGGGAAGACTCATCAGTGACTCTGACAAAGCCAAGATAAAAGCGTGAAGCACGCTTAATGTATTTCCAAAATTCAAAAGTCACCAAAAAGTCTTCATTTTACTCTTGTGGAAGCTGTGGAACATCAAAAGACGTAAGAGAAGCACAGAATTTGTTTTTTAGCTTTCTTTTGTTTGTTTGTTTTTTGTTTAATAATTTTTCCACAGATTTACTTTTCTTAATTAATCTTTTGTGTCACTTTCGGATCCTTCTAGTTCATTATTACACATGTGACAATCATGGGAGCTTTGTACTGATTACGATAAGTGTGTTCAATTAGGTCAGACTTTTGAGGTATGAATGTACAAAAACTGAGCTGAATCACAAGCTAGTAGAAAAATTTCTTTCTAGTCTTTTACTAAGAGTTTTAACTTAGCTACCCCCCTAATATAATGTCTGTCTTTTGAAGCAATTAAAATTATTTGTAGGGACTTCTTTTCCCCAAAATGTTAAGGCCCCCAAAAGCAAAGTAGAAGCAAGAACTGGACAGTCATGAGAATAGGTAATGTATCTGTTTTCTAAAACTTGTTTTTGAAAGCTTTTCTATTTTCTTTTTCTGCTTCTGTGTCTTGAGGTTTTCTGAAAGTGTCAAGTCCAGTGCAGCTTGAAAAGATGTAATGCAGGGTTAAGAAAAAATGGCTGTGGTGCTTTCTAATATCTGCTCAGTGATGTAATGCAATGCAGATTAATGCCTCTCCAGCTGGCAAACTCCTATGGAACTCACTGACACACTCACATATTCATACACCTACTCAGGCTTTTTCCCTTTTTGTGGCCTTAAAAAAACAGCCTGAACCAAAACCCCCAAGAGAGTCTGTTTCTGCTCACAGAACTAGCAGATTCTGGCCTGCTCTGCTGAAACATGATTAATGAGGTATAAGTGGGTAGTTTTCTTATCGAAGGGCTACTGACAGATTAAAGGCTGATTAAAGTTGACTCTTGTTTATATATGAAAGGAGGCAACTACTTGTTTCCTGGTGGGCAGCAGTCATTATGAAAATTTGTTTGGTTTAGATGGAGATGAAGGATAGACAGGATTCCTGCAAGAGTACAAATGTTACTCTAGGATGGAGCCAAATTCTTCGTATGCAGTATGTTCCCATTTTTATATGTTAAAAGGGATATAAATGCATTGAGAGTAAGGAGGGGTGGAGAACTCTTGTGGAAGCTCTTGATAAATTCTGCATCAGGTAATAAACTCACTGATATCAAAGGGCTCCTCTGTTCCTTAGAGATAAGCTCTTATGTAATTTGATACTTATCAAAGACCCATGAGTTTGCAAAATTTAGTTGGGAAATCTTCTGAGCAAAGACCGTAACAAGCCATTTGTGAGAACAGCATGATGTATTTCACAGCTGTCAAAGCACTAGACCAGTCCTCCATGCAGCATCTTAGAACATTTGAATTTATTGCTGAAGCATAGGAAACTAGGGAAAAGAACTAATGCTAGCTCAGACACGTACAAAATATATTTAAATCTAGAATGTTTGGCCACTAGGAAGACTGTGAGCTGTGTCTCACGGTGCCTCATCAATGCTAACAACACAAAGTGCTCCACTCTGAAATCTACCTCTGTGTCCCATGGCAGAAGTGGTTTCAGCAGTTGCATCAAGTTTTCATGGTGTGCATCCTGCCTGGCAGCTGCAAGGCAGCTTCACTCAAGACAAGTCTTGTTTGCAGCTTCCCCTACCTTGCCTTGAAAGCTGTGTTTAAGCTGGTCCTTGCCTGAGTTGGGTTAAACTTATGCCTGTACCTGGCCTTGCACCTTGCTGACTCACAAGCTAATGCCTTGACTTGAGCAAGGGTGGTGCCTGTGCAGCTGTGCCCTTTATCTGTGGCTTACCTTTGTCCCCTTCCTTTGCAGACCAGCCATCAGGTAACTGCTTCCCTCTGGTGATGAGCAGGTACAAGGAAAATCAGTTGCAAATTATGGCCCTTACTCTTAGAAACCACGCTGTGAAAAGAGGATCAGCCCCTCTTGGTGTATATTGCAGTCACATTTGATTTTCTTTTCTAGGAACTGCCTCATTTTGTTCTGATCTTACTGCTCATGATAAACATGCACTGGCTGATAATAATCAACAACCATCATTTCATCAACAAAAAGTTTGAAAAGTTTTGAAAGTTTATTTGCAAACATGTCAAGTGGATTTTTTTAATGCATACTTTGATATTTTCCTTTCATTTTCTCTGATGGTGTCTCCATAATTTCAGCTTCCCTGCAGTAAACATCACAGTATTTACAGCATACAGAGACACAAACAGTGTTGAAAAATAGGCTAGTCAGGGTTTGTTTTATTAGCTCAACCTCACCAAATAAGCTTAGGTAAGTTGGAAACAACTTTTTTAGCTCAGAGAGGTAAACAGCCAGGCTATTGTGTCCATGCTGAGGATGTTTGAAATGAGGCCAGTGGCAAAACTGTGAGCTGTAGTTCCTGCCTACAGTCAGAGTCCAGCATCACAACAGCCTGCCCTGACACGGTGGGATGCAGGAGAGCAGCTGGTCCTGCTCTGTGAGGAAAGGACCAGCACTGCTGGGAACCACCCTGTGGGGTATCATTCCTCACTAACGAGCTTAAGTGGAACCAGGTGGAGTGCAGAGGCAACATGAGGAGAGATTTTGTAGAAAGCCCTGGTGTCAGTATGACTACATAAATAAATGGAGGTTTTCTTATTCAGATATGGAACAGTGCAACAGCTGAAGAAGGTTGCTGACAACCCAGAGGGAAACACTTTGCTTTGCACTTTGTTTTGAATCTGTAGCAATGTCTGGCTGTATTTTTTGTGGGTGTATGGAAGGCTGTTTTTCTTATATTAACCAAAATATGTGTCTCGCATTCTCTCTGTCACGAATTTACACAGTCTTAATCTGCTTCCTTCAGGTTCCATTAAAACCTGGGTTTTTTGAAGCTTGGCTTTTGGAAGAGGCTGCATTAGCTGAGGCACGAACCTCCCTCCTTAAAGGCTGCTCATATGTTAGACCTATAGATAGACCTGTTGGCTGCATTTATTCTCATCACTTCCAGGCACTGAATTCAAGACTTAGAGCAGGAGCTTAGTGTCTTTCTTAGATCTTTCTATCCTTGACCTATGAAAATGTGCATCTGCATTCCATTTGGAAAAAAAATGTTCATGTTTTGTTGCCTTTTTCCTTCCATTCCCCTTAAGCAACTCTGTGATGACTGTGTACTATGCCTGTCTCTGGTAAGAGACAAATTTGGGCACAAATGAGTGAGTGCCAGGATGGTATTTGATGCCGACTTGTTGGAGACAAGAGGGATCTTTATACAGAGGAATTTGCCCCCTGTGTTTGGAGGTTTTCTTATTTGACCAATTACTGTTATATTATTTGGTATGCTTATCGGGATTCCAGATGGCTTTTTTTAACATACACAATACATGAAACCACTGAAAGGCAATCTCTGTGGAATCCCTTTGGATTTCCTATAAATATTTAGCTTCCACACCAGCTTTCTAGATATCTTGTTGTTTCTGTCCTATAATAAGATCCTTTAATATAGCTCCCAGAGCTGTAGTATAGAACCTTACACCTTATAAAAAGGAAATTTGCAATGGATGTAAGGAAATTATATCAGAAATATCCCTGCAAACAGCTTGCCAGTGAGTTAGAGATTGTGTCAAGGCTGGCATTATGCCAGCACTGGGTGACCACTGCTCTTGGATATTTTTCTAAAGTTTAATTTTTTACATATGTTCATTCCCCAGCCCCCAAAGAAAAATTTTTGCAATGATCTTAAAAAACTGAAAAAAAAAAAGGATGCCAGCCACTGGGTCCTTAGAAGAAATTTTTAACAACAAGGAATGTAGCACACACACAATAGGAATAAATAGCCTGACATTAAGAAACAGATTTCTTTAAAGATAAAGACTGTGATCAGTAGTAGACAAGACAAAATAGAGCTTTTTACCTTGGGGGGAAACTCGTGAAAGGAATGAAAAACCCAGTGTGGTGAATTCTTTCTAGGACGATGTCCTAGAGATGAGGTAGAAGTTCCATTACTGCTAAGTTTGGTTTCTGAGATAGGAACAAGGGAGTATTTAATATGCATTGCAATCAGCACTTCCAGTAAAACTCCTCTCTGGGGAGTGTCTCCTGCTAGTGTTTGCATAGATTTCCCTCTGTGCAATTTGGTATAAACCTCTATTGCAAATACCTCTGTGTGGCAAGGGAGTTGTTCTTGCCACCAGAGACTTTTTTTTAGCAATCAAAGTCCAAGCAGGCCTCCACTTTGCAGAACTGAACAGAACCAAATATTCCCAACCCCAAAACTCTAAGACATGGGCAAAGAATCATAGAATGGTTTGGGTTGGAAGGGACATAAGAGATGATCTAGTTCCAACCCCCTGCTATGAGATGGGACACACTTCACTGGCCTCAGTTGCTCAAAGTTTTATCCAACCTGGTCCTGAGCACTTCCAGGGATTGGGCATCCACAATTTCTCTGGGCAACCTGTTCCAGTGTTCAACATCCTTACAGTAAAGAATTTCTTCTGTATACCTAACCTGAATTTCCCCTATTTCAGTTTGAACTCATTGCTCCTTGTCTTATCACTGCAGTTACTGATAAAGTTTTTCCTTCCTGGTTCTCTTGTAGGCCCCCTTAAGGTATTGGAAGGTTGCTATGTGGTCTTACAACCTTCTCTTCTCCAGGCTGAATATCTCTTACTTTCTCAGCATGTGTTCTCAGGAGAAGTGCTATAGTCCTACAGCATTTTCAGGTTGCTGGGACTGCAGGTTGAGTCACACCTCCTTCAATCAAGTGTTGCAAATCCTCAAAGACGGCAATTTCATAGATGCGCTGAGCACCTGTTGTAGAGTTGTCATGTTCCTTTTGACTCTTTACTGCTATGGATGAACAGGTCAAATATCCTCTTTTCTTCTTCACAGATTATGTTCCAGACTTTATTCAATCATCAGTCTCCTGAGGACTCTTGCCCAGAAGTTGGAAGTTTTCTTTATGACCAGCACACAGTGCAATACCCCAGCTGAAGTTTGCCAGAGCTGTGTAGGATGAAGAAATTATCCTGCCAATGCTGCAGACTAATTTTCTATTTTTTCACCTCAGTGTGATGTTTCCCTTTTTTGCAGTAGCATGATGTTGTTGACTCATGTTCAGCTTGTGATCCATAGTAACTGCCAGCTCCTTTTTTTCAGAATCGATTAGTCATCTGCCATCCACCACCTGTGCATCTGACAGTCTATCTACAGTAAATTCTGCACATCTCCTTTGAATATCATATTTCTGTTGGACTGTGCCTCTGATTTATCGTGATCATTTTGAGTTCCATATAAACCTTTCAATATGTTTCCATATCTGCAAATGCGATAATTTCAGAGCAATCATGACAATACTCTGTTGCAATGGACTCTGGATATACCTTGTGGGACTATACATGATGCATAGCTCTGTCCTGATAAAAGCTGCACATAACTCCCCTGGTATGGTTTTCCAGGTCATTCTACACCCCTGGATAGCAGTTTCTTGTAATTTATATGTATCTAGGTTAAGTGTGATGATGCCTTATCCCACAAACTGAAAAAAGTACCAACATAATAGGAGCTGCTATTGTCCACACAGAGTCATTGGCATTTGACTGAGGAAACAAACCCACCTGTATAAAGTTATACAGTGGTCAGAATGGCAAATAATTTTAGACTATAGAAGATTCCAGGCATTGAGGTACCAAGACAGAATAAAGAAATTTTAGAAAGAATAATGAAAATAAAATCACTTAAAAATTATCATTCGTTCTTAACACATGCTGAATCAACATTCATCACTAAACCTTCACTGCCCTGATGCAAAAATAAGGTTGAAGTCTGGTAGAACCAAGCAGAGTGTGTGGTATAGGTAAGGCAATTTTGCATTTTCTATAGGAATTCTTTCACTTTTTTCTTTCCATACATTGCAATGTTCAGTTAGAGAAAAATACCATAGAAGATAAACACGGGTGGAACTACAAAACATGTTATGGGATTGATCCATGTTAGTATGTTTGGAGAGGTTACAAGACTTGGATGGACAGCAGGAGTAGTTTTTAAAGGAACAGATGTTATCCCTTTTTTGGAGAAAGGAGAGCTACAACATGATGCACTAAGGTGCCACTGGATTATACCCATTTTACAGAGAGAAGAATGTGATGCCATGACTTGTCCTACCAAAGTTGGCAGGAGTGTGGTAGGGGTGCAAAAATTCCCAAGGTTTCCATGACAAAATTCCTGTTTCCTTCACAGAGTCCTGCACTGTGCTGGGTCTATGTCTTCTCTCACTCTGCAATTCCCACGTAACCCTTTGTGGTCTTCTCTTAGCACTTCAAAAGGCCAGCTGCTCCCTCAGATTATCAACTAGCCTTTTATCTATAAATAGAGTGTGGCTCCTGTCCTGGGGAGATTCTGAGCTGGAATATGTTCAAATATATTTGACAGGCTTTCTGAGGCTCACTTCTGGATGTTAACATAAATTTTCAGATAGGATAAAAGTCAGCAGCACATCCAAATATTCTTAAAACATCTTATGACACTGAAGATTGTTCTAGTTCATATAAGCTTTCACTCATTAATGTGCTAGTACCCATCAAATCCTTATTTGCAAAATGAAAGAGTATGGACAGCGCCTTTTGCTGTGCAAAACTTAGGACCTTTAGAGCACATATATGCCTTTTGTGTCCGGTTGTGCATTGTATCTGTTCTCCATAACCTTATGCAACCCCTTCTTGAAACTCGATGAGAATGACATGCAGTGACAGTTTTGTTTCAAGCTCCAGGCTTGAGCTTTGTGTGGTAGTGTGAGAAGAGACACAGCAGGTGGCAGTGCATGACATCAATTATCTCTGCAGCGCTAATTGTCCAGAGCCAGAGAGATTACACCGGAGGGCACCCCCCACTCCTTGGCTCCATGTGGAGGAGAGGAGGACGCTTGTGTGAACCAGGGCACGCTGAGGCACTGCTTTTGCTCGGTGGATCAAGACTGCTGAATCAGCAAAATAATCTGCCCCCAGATTTAAGCAGCTTTATCGCTGGCAGGAGAATCTGGAGGCCTCCTACATACAGACAGATTACAGCTTTCAGCAGAAGCCAGTCCCAGGGTATTTCTGTTTTCACCCATGTTTTTATCTTCCACAACATGATTCATGCTCTTAATTGCTTTTCTGCTTCAAAACCTAGACAATTTGCATATCAAATTTTTTTTTCCCCATTTATCTTCATAATTCTGTTTTTGGGTGAATGTTACAGGGCTTGTTCTTGGTGCTTTGTGACATTGGAACTAATATCTGGTACAGAAATAGTGATGGCATTAAAATGAAAATTCCTTACCAAGTTGTGATGTGTTTAATTAATTTGATCTGGTGCAAGAGACCATCTGAAATAGGAGGAAGAAGGAAGATGGAGGGGAAAAGAAGGAACAGGACTTTCTTGAATGTCTACACAAGACTGCTTTGGTAACAATGACTGGGAAAACAAGGAAGAAAATCTGCAAATTAGAGGGTTTTAAGTGGAAAACATTGTATTTAACCAAAACATTTAATTATAGAGCTTTTAAGGAGAACCTAGTGGAGTGTCACTAGGATGATCAAGGAGTTGGATGACCTCTCCTGTGAGAAGAGACTGAGAGACCTGGGATTGTTCAGCCTGGAGAGGACTCTGAGGAACATTTCCAGTGTATATAAATACCTGACGGAAGGGTACAAAGAGGATATAGCCAGCCTTTTCTCATTGGTGCCCAGAGGCAATGGGCCAGGTACTGGGCACAAACTGAAACAGGGGAGAGTCCCTCAGAACATCAGGAAACAATTTTTCTTTGGGAGGGTGACTGAGCAGCAGTACCAGTTGAGAACTCTTCATCCCTGGAGATCTTCAAAAGCTGTCTGGTACAGTCCTTGGTAATCAGCTCTGGGTCATCCTGCTTGAGCAGGGTGGTTGGTTCAGATGACTTCCAGAGGTCTCTTCTAACTCAACCATTTTGTGATGCTGTGAACCCAAAGAGATACCAGCTCCTGAACTGTATTCCTGTACAGTTATGGTATTTTCCAGTGTCTCATTGAAAACTGCTTGGCACATTATTTTAGAGTAAAACAATACCTGAAATTGCAATTGGAAAACTAGTGCTAAACAATGCCCAAATACATTCTCCATATTCAGATTCCAGGGGATTTACTGAATCTGCTAAGTCACTTTAGTGCTACTTTCCAAAGTACCTCAGCAAATATGCCATGTGTTATATTTTTCAGAATGACATATTTGAAATGGATCATGAAGTGACAGAAATGCAGGAGGTTGTCTCTTCAGTTTATTACTAATTTTGCACCTAGGCAAGTAGCAGGTAACATCATCCTTGCATCATCTGGAATTCAAATGAAGGCATGATCTTGCTATCTTTGTCTTGAATGAATATTTTCCCCTTCAAATAAAAGAAAGACATTTTGTTAATATGGCAGTTCTAATTACCAAAAAAGGAAAATTCTAAAATATGGAAAAAATATAATTACCAAATCTGAGAGAAAAACATCTTTCTTTTCAATAAACTGAGATGCAGACAGAATCTATTTAAGAAAATCAAAAAATCGGCAAGTGTCTTATTAATCTTCTTGAAAGAATAGTTTTTTTTTCAAGTGAAGATATGATGAATATGTAGAAACTTGTGTGTGGAGCCATCCAGTAATAGAAGGTTTTTTTTGTTGATTTTCTTATTCAGCATGGAGTGTTTGCCCTCTGTCATGAATAATTTTGGACAAGAAGGTGTAAAAAATATTTTGGTTCTTGCTATTACAAAACAAGACGATTGCTTTAGGATCTCTCAGTTAAAGACAAGAAGATTCATATAGGATCTGCTTCTTAAAGCATATTGTCTCTTTCAGGAATGATTAAATAGGAGAAAAGTCTGTTTTCAAATAGGTCTCTTCAGGGAGCAATAATTAGGAATTCAGTGAGGAATTGCTCCAGAATGAGATGCATGAACCAAAGGCTTATCCTGTGTTCCTCCAGGTTTTGTTGATGTCCATGTCATGACCATCCAGAGAGAGTCTGACTTTCATCTCTGAAAGGCCAAAAGATTAATGAGCAAAAAGATTACATTTTTTTTCTTTTTGCCTAGATGCCTTTCCTTCAGAAAAGGCTTGGATTCTTGGAAATGTCAAAAGCACTGTGGGGACACTTGCACATCTGTGAACTGGTGAAGCAGCTCATCAGTCAAAGAAGCTGATTTGGGAAACAAGGATACTGCAGCTAATGCCTGTTCCAAATTCTCTTTATCAAGTTAGCTTAGGATTTTATATTGTATAGCATTAGCACTTCAGAGACCTTCATCTTTTTTTAGAAACTAAGGGCAAATTTTGACAGTAATCTTTCTACAGTTTGTCTCAGAAGAAAAGCAGCTATTAAAGAAAACATCTAACTTTCAGTAATTCTCATCTCACCAATAGTCACCACCCTTGCAAATTTTCCAAACAGATGATGACTAGTTCTCATGCCGAAGAAACAAAACAACATCAGTGAGAGATCACTGCAAAGTCACAAGATTAGAATTTCACTTAGAATTTCAGCAAGGTTGGACTTTGCATTACAGTATTGTTTAATAACCCTGACACTACATCTGCAAGCTTTGAAATGAGGTGTACTTCCTTTGCCAGTAAAATAGGCTGCCTTCTTAGGCTCTTTTGGAAACAGGGTAACCAGAAGAAAAGACCTGGACTGATAGTGGCACAAAAGAGGATATCTTATAGTGGAAGAAACTGAACTCCTTAGAACCTGAAACCTTGCAATACAGCTAAGGAACACAAGAAAATACAAATTTTTCTTCCACTTATCTGAGCCTCTACATTTTCTTTCCTGCCTTGCTTCTCTTCTGATTCAGTTTACTTTGAGTGTATTGCTCTGTGACCTCCAGGCCAGATAAATTCTTTTAAAGCTTCATTTTTCCATTGCAGCCCTCACAAAAGCTGTGATTTTTTCCTTCCAAACTGAGCCAAAGAGTATGTGAAATTTCCTTGTTTTTCCTGGAACATGCTGCTATTGGTTGCTATTTGTCTGCTTACAGTAGACACTAATGCTCCTAGACTCTGGGCACTGGTTAATTATTATAACAAGCAGTCATTCTGGAGACAAGCAAATAAGCAGGGAAAGTAAAGCTCCCACTTCTGTTGATCTACTGTTAAGCCAGAACAGTAGATCTGCTAGCCTGCCTGTGTTACCTCTCCAAGAAAGTCTTGCCTGGTCCTACTGCATAGAAAATGAATAGGTTTAAAAAACTTAAAGGGGGAGGAGGGGTAATTTTGCACCTAAAAGGACCTGAATTGGCAGATTTGAGCCCCCATTTACTACAATTCCTTCTTATACTGACCTATTTTCAAGCACAGTTTCTTTTTTACTTCATGCTTTTACCCTGCTTTTGCCTTTGGCAGAGTTTTGAAAGTCCACTTGGAGGAGAAGAGAGGTGTCAACTATTCACCTGTTTATAGATCAGATTTGACTTTTTTTTTCTTCAGACTAAGTAATTGCAACTTAAATCACTTTTATAATAGTGTGTGTTTGGAGTTTTTCAATCTTGACTATATCTTTCTTGAGCAAGGGCATCCAAAATGGAACAGATGTTTCTCTCACAATCAAATTCATTTGTAACAGGCATCCAGAGAGTATTGCTGAAATATTCATGAGCCTTAAGAGATAACAATGCATGAATACTAATGAATAGTAAGTTGTATTGTGCTTTAAACAATGACACAATAAAGCAAGTCCAAACTAAAGCATTGCAGAATTAAACATCTCCATAACTGCATAGTCTTAAGTGAAGTTTTCACATGTAATTTTCCTCTAATATTCACAACAAAGAAAAAGGCACAGCAGAAAAGTGCATTTCAGTTTACAAAAACACTTTGCAAATGTATTTGATCTGTCTTGACTCAAGGAGTCCATGAGAGAATGTTTACTAGTCTCATCACTACAGCTATTCCTAAGTGGACATCTGTCTAATATATTTAAGGCTAATTAGAAAATTTTCAGTTTATTTTTTTAAATTTTAATTGAAGATGATACAAGAAGTTATCCTGCACGCATACAATCATTACCAGCCAGGACTGGAAACTATGGTTTTGACTGGGAAATTTCTAACATTAATTGTAATTTTTCAGTCTTGAGATTTTTATCAAAACTTTTTGATAACATTTCTCCCCTTACTAATTTGGTGTCAAATAAACAATGACTGTTTTGTGTTGACATCTCAGCTGGCAAGCTGTTGAGCATGGAAACAGACAACAAATACTTCCACAATTTAGAAACAGTAGGTTTGTAATGGGCTCAGGTTTCACTGTTGTTCAAACTGGCCATTGTGATGTAACTAAAATCCCTTCAGATTTGTAGCCCATCTTCACTGAACACCTCCAGAAGTGGAGTGCAGTAAACTGAGTGTGGAGGTGAGGGATTTGGCAGCCCAAACCACTGGCCACCACCATATGCTCTTTGGGATCTCTGTAGAATTGTGGCTTTGCCCTGGTGACAGGACAATCTGGCATCACTGCAACACAGGGTAGTGCCACCACCGAGGATGTTGCTGTCTTCTGCTTTCAAGTCTTTCTGGTGCCATTTTGCTTTCAATTGAGAACGACTGCATTATGCAAATGCTGCACTTTCAGCCTCCGGTGTTCTGCATTCCTCTGTGTTTTAGCCCTGTGCACTGAGATGAGAATATCCCTTCAAACACTCTACAACTCGTCTCATTTTACATAGTTTTTATATTACAAATTACAGTATCCCACCTCCCTGCTGCCAGTGTTTAAAGCCTTGCTATGATGAAATTTGAGATGAAATAGAAATAATGATGCCGAGAGACATTTGCCAACAACCTCGGCGACTGATGAGTTCCAGAGCTTTTCAAGACAACCCCTCTCACAAATGTGATCAAATGCTGAAAACACTGGCATTTCACAAGCATGTGTCACCAGGAGATGAGAAATCTTAAATGTTTTTTAAGGAGGAATCAGGTAGTCAAAATATCATAAATGATAAAATCTGTGATTTGTAGCACAATGGCTAATTCAGACTTGTCATGTTTTTATCAGGGAAATCATGTAAGATGACGTAAGGAAATATGTAGTGCAAAAAGAAAATGGAAGGTGATTATAAAAGGAAAGGTTGGCTGTCATTCTGGTAATAGTGCCTGTTATCAATCTGTTTAATTGTCACATGAGATTGCTGGTGGGAGAGCATATGCACCTGACAAGAAGAGGGGTAGAGCTCCCACAAACTCATTTAGCATCTGAAGTTTCTCTGTGCTTTACAGTCAGGGACAGGTCCTGCAGGGGTGGTACCCGTGCTACCAGCCTTAGTGGCAACCTGGAGAGAAGAAATTGTGATGATGGAATTGTGAACACAACTCTACAAATAATATCTGTTTGGGTTTATTTTTTGTTCCTTGTGCTAATGTCTTAGAATTTGGAAAAAATAACAAGTGTTTCCATTGATACCTATGTCTTCTGAAACATTGACTTCTGTCATCAAGCATTTATTGTTCACTGGACTACTAAAAAGGAAGATTTATTCTGAATGAATCAAAATAATAGCAATTACTTTCAAGTATTTGTTTGTTGCCATATATTCAGCCAGAGGAATTCATAATGTGTTGTTTATTATCTTTATACCAGGGTTTCACTAAATGCTTGTAAGATTGTATTTGTTGTCATGCAAATAATTTTGTATATAGCTTAGAGAATCTTATAGCTATAGAGAATCTTATTTACCAGGACAGCCTTCAAAAACTTCACAGAAAAAGGTTTGGGGTTGTATATTTTACAAATGAGACCGCAGTAAACTATAATATAAGCATTAATAAGGTTTGAACTTTTTTCTCACCATGTACTTCCAAGATTTTTATGTCTCTTGATTTATGACAACTTCCACATTTCATTGCCTTTTCCTCAATATTTCATGGTTTCACTTCTACATTTTAATAGAGGTGTCTTCTAGAAGTGAAATTTATTGAAAGAGCTTGATTTCATTTTTCCTGCAGCTCTGGAGTGTCTAGGTGTGTTTTTCATTTCTGTCACCTGTCCTGATGAAACGTATAATCTGCTTGAACCATATGTAGCTGTCTGGGATACCTCAGAAGGTGGAGATAAAAGGAAGAAGCAGATAAAAACTCAAAATCTTTAAAATGTTATTTTATCTTTAAAAATATGCAGTCTCTTTCTCCTCAGGATGAACATTGGCCTCTATTTTCATTTATTGAACTCTATTTTCATTTATAAATGTAGAACAAGGCAGGTCATGATTTTTTGCAGTGTGGATTCATAGATTTTCACTCAATATGTTACTTGGAAGCAAAAGCAAGAGCTTCCTGTTCAGAAAAACACATGTTCCTGAGTTAAGCAGTTGAAGGGCTGGAAAATGTACCACATTCTTTTCAAGGTAGTTAAAACAGTTGCTTTGCTGTTAGTGCTCCCAAAAATGTGAGCTACTGCCCTCACTGACTTTCATTTTGAGGACAGTGCTGGTGGCTCCTTTACCTGAGATATTAGTAGTCATTTTCTGGTGGTTGAGAGGTGGCCAGGAGATTGCATCTAGACTGCAATCTAGGTTACATCCTCCTCAGCTCACCCTGCTCTCCTGATGCTCTGAACTGCAAGTACAGCTAGGATATGCCATAGCTTTCTAATCCAGCTGTCCAAGTTCCTGCTATGGCAGCAGTTTAAGGAGATACCAAATGAGGGAAAAAAGATTTCTCTTTGCCTGGATCATTCCTGTTCCTATGGTCATCCTGTGGTTAAGTTGTGCATCTCAGTCTGGATCCTTCTCCAGCCTGCAGGCTTTGATTCAGCATCAGAGGGATGTCTTTCTAGACAACTGTCTGGGATGCATTCACCTTCCTTGGATATATACCAGTTAACATCTAGGTTAGAATTGTTCACTTACAGAACCCCATTTATTGGTCTGTCTTTGAATATTGGCCTGCCTACACATATATGTTTTGAAGTCTGCAGGTGGAACAGAAGCTGGTTAATTCTGAGTTGTCATTAGAATAGGAGGGGCTCCACAGCAGATTCTCTGCTCCAGCAGCCTTGTTTTGGCAGAGTGAGAAGCTTTGGTTAGATGAGAGAACTGCAGGGTGGCCACATATGGTGATAAGAGTTCTAACTAGTACTGACTAGAACTGTCAGAATATTATTATTATTGCTAAATGCGTAGTGTTTCAAGACTGTAAAATACTGAGACATTGCCTGATTTCCTATCAGTTGCAGTCATTTGGAGAGTAGCATGTTACCCCATCAGGCAGCAAGTTAGAGAAATGCATAAGTGCTGTGCTGCTTTACACAGAATTAGGTTAACCCTGTGTATATGTACATGACCTGGCTGCTCCTCTGGCCTTATTAGGTAGGAGCTGGCAGCTGGGAGGGAGTGAAGCGCAGCCTGATTAAATGATGCTGGAAGCTCTAGCAGCTCAAAACAAGGGTCTTCACCCTGTGCAGGTTGTCAGGGTCCTTTAAAGGTACCTCAAAAACGTTGCTCAATTGCCTAAAGAAGCTGTTTGATATCCAGAGCTTGGATTTGCCCCCTGGTGTCCTTACCCTTGCTTTTGACAACAGACAGAGCCCAAAGTATGCATTTGGGCCATACAACTATTGAGAGCACCACAGTTATGAAGAATTAACCAAGCTCAGATAATGCTGCAGCTGAGTGCTGTGGTGATTTCAGAACAGAGGTGGACGGGGGGGATAACCCAACTCTGCTGGGACCCATGGAGAGGATCCTACATCCAGATATGGCATAAATCCTCTACAAATACACGGAGAAGAGGGGGAGGGAAAGTGCCTTTTCTCTAATGCTAGCATTCAAGGAACAACAGAAGAACTTGATGCTAATAGGTTTTATGAAAACAGTGAAAAGAGCTAATGATGCTGGCAACTAATATATGCGCTTTCCCAGGCAATAGATACATCTCAGGTAAAACCAGAAATGTTTCAAAGCAATCATAATGTCCATTTTAGGGAATAATCTGTTGTCTTATACAGGCTAAAATTTTTATTCAATATTGTTATACTGAATAACTCTGAATTTTATCCCTTTCTTCTCTAGCTGAAAAGAACAGTTTTGCTGAGATAATGTGAACTATATATTTATCTCCTCTTAAATCTGTAATCAAATATATCAGAAAAAATTAGATTGTTCACTCTGTTAGATTCATTGCAGCCTGGAAATGTGTTCCAGATGCTGAGCACACTGACTTAAAAATTAACACTTTTATACATTTGCTGCATGTCTTATTAGCAAGTAAACTAAAATGAGATATTTTCCTTTATTTCTTTTAGATAAGATACAAATGTTGCTTATGAGATTTTATAAATCATTACTTTTAAGTTTCAATAAAATTTTAATAATATATTTTTTATTACAGACAATGCAAAACTGCCTTTTGGATTAATGTCACAGTGCGAGCTGCATTGGGTTGCTTATAGGTGAAGCAGGATCCTTATGGCAGGATGCAGAAGGAAAGCAACTTGTAGTTAGCAAGTGCAATATCTCTCAAGCAGCTTACCTTTAAGTTACACTTTCAGATAACAATTTTGAAAAGACACAAGTTCTACATCATTCTTTTAGAGTCTGAGTAGGGGTTCCTATGCCATTAAATCATCTAAAATGTTAATACTATATAAAAAACCCCAAAATGTCTGTATTACTGATCTAAGTAAATGGAATATGTTTTTCCTGCTATTTTCAAAGAAGAACTGAGCTCCCAGAGAAGTTCTCTCCTGTTCATACTATTTCAGTCTTACAAGAATTCATTAAACATTTACAAGTTTTTATATTGTTGGCCAAATTTATTTGCTGATATCCACCTGAAAAGGAATAAAGTTTTGCATGGATGTCAGACAACTCTTAGGTAGCTCCATGATTGCAATGCTCAAGATCCCACAATATGTTTGCTCAAAATATTTCTAAATTTTTGGGGACTAAAATGTTTGGGTTTTTTTTTGAAAGATGTCTGGAACCTGGTTTAGCTGAATTAGAAATTCAATGTAGACAATCTCTGCTTTTCCGTGGTAAACATTTATATTAACATTAATTAGATAGATTTATGCATATATTGATAGGGAAAAAGCAAACACACCATAGAGAGGTTAACAATAACATGAATGATTAATAGTAGAAATTTTATGCAAAGACGTGGGTGGAGAGATAATTTAGCTGCTGTGCTTGCCCTTGATTTCTGGCAAACTTAGTGTCTTTCCTTTCAAAGATTGTTACTAAAAAGTTTATCTGATTAGTTGTTTATAGCAAAAGAAGTGTTTATGTCTCTCTTATCTTGGTTGAAGATAAACTGCTTTCACTCTACCAGGCCCTCTCCTTGTGTTGCATGTGAGCTGTAACTCTTTATTTTAGTGATCTAATTTCTGAAGGACTGGCTAAAGCATGGCCTGAGAACAGTAATTTGATTAGGCTGTAAATGGAATATATATATGGAAAAGAAGAAATGGGTGTGAATTTCCTTTATCCATTATAAAGTGTTTTTGTGCAAGGGATGGAATATCCAAAGCATAAGCATCTGCTACTTTACTATTCAATGAAAATATAACTAGTTGCATCCTGAAGTCAAATTGCTATGCAGATGTAGAACCTCTAGGCTAACAGACCCTGATTATCAGCAGATCAACACAAATCTCTGAGATGGCTTTAGAAACAGAAAAATCTTGGGCTAAATTAGGCGTTGCTTGTTCTTCTAGGTTGCCTTAGATGGACACCAGATGCCCACCAAGCTGGTCTATCACTCTCCTGCCTGAGCTGGAAAGGGGAGAGAAAAATACAACAAAAGGCTCGTAGGTTGAGATGAGGACAGGAAGAGGTCACTCACCAGTTACTGTCATGGGCAAAACAAACTTAGATACTAGCAGGTTGAGGGAGTTTATTCTTCGTCTCTACTCCAGTCTTAGTGAGATCCCACCTGGAGTTCTGTATCCAGCTCTGAGGTCCTCAACATAAGAAAGATATTCCCCTACCTGTTAGGGCAGATTCAGGTGAGTGCAACAAAAATGATCAGTGAGGCTGGGACACCCTTCCTAGCAAGACAGACTGAGAGAATTTGGGTTATTCAGCCTCAGAAGAGAAGGCTCCAGGGAGACCAAACAGCAGACCTGCAGTACCTACAGGGAGCCTACAAGAGATCTGGAGGACTACCCACACTCTTCTTCTCCAGTGTGGGGTCTCTCCCATAGGCGGCAATCCTTCATGAACTTCTTCAACCTGTGTCCTTCCCACAAGCTGCAGTTCTAAACAAACTGCTCCAGTGTGGGTCTCTTCCATGGCTCGCAGTTCTACAGCAACAGGCTGCTCCAGCATGGGTCCCCTGCTGGGGCACAAGTCCTGCCAGCAAACCTGCTCCAGCATGGGCTCCTCTCTCCAGGTGGTCACAGCATCCTTTGGGCACATCCACCTGCTTTGGCATGGGGTTCTCCAGAGGCTTCAGGGAAATGTGTGCTCTGGCACCTGGAGCACCTCCTTCCTTTCCTTCTTCACTGATCTTCGTGTTCACAGTGTTTTTTCTCTCACATGGTCTCACTCCTCTCTTCTGACAGCTGCTGGTGCTGTGCAGGGTTTAGTTTCCCCCTTCTTAAATCTCTTATCCCAGAAGCACTACCACAGTCCCTGATGGGCTCTGCCTTGGCCAGCAGCAAGGTCAGTCTTGGAGTCAACTTGCATTGACTCTGCTGGACACGGGAAACTTCCAGCAGCTTCTTACAGATTCCACTCCTGTACCCTCCTCCTCCAAAACCTTGACATGGAGACCCAATACAAATGTTACCAAATAGAAAATCCTGTTCTCTTGGCAAATAGTGAAGCTCGTGGGTCCACAGCAAAGCCTGGAGCCACTGGCATTGCTAAGAGATGTGGGATGTTTTCCCTGGCATGCTTTGGTCATTTGTACACGCTCCCATTGCGGCTCCCATTGTGGCTCCTGTTTTCAGTTCAGAGCAGTAATTAAGGATGGATGACTGCAATAACAAGGAAGATTTCACAGAGTTATATTCATTGTTACTATGTAAAAAACAAAAAAACTGAGCCAGGAGACTGTTGTTCATATCGAATTTGTCCTAATTTTTGCTCTTTAACCAAAGCAAATAATAGAGTATTATGGGACCAGCTAAAAGCTGGGATGGTTTTTCTGGGTACAGTACTGCAAAGAAAGATATATTATTAAAAGGCATATTAAAAGATATATTTTTCACTTAGCAAATACCATGGTAATGCTGCTCCACTTTATTTTGATTCCTGTCTGACCCACCTCAGCTGTGTGAGTTGTCTTTCATCATTCAAAAATGTCAAGTATATGTTGAATTATGCACTTTTATCAGTGTCCAAGCAACAAGCAAACTTTTTATGCATACATTAACTGTACAAAGTTAAAAGCAGTTTTAAATAAAAGAACCTTGATTTTTTTTTTTGAGGGAGGAAGGTTGAAATAAAATATAAATCACTCTTCAATGTAATTTCAGTTTACAGTGGAAATAATAATTTTAACAATATTTTCATCTTCTAACTGATGTTCCACTGTGTGTTCATGGGAGCACCAGCAGAATCTACACATTTTAATCTCATTCAAGAAAAGAGTTGCACATTGTAATTTTGTAACCTCCATCTAAAAGTACCAAATTGCACCTTTTGCTTGCATGTTACAAACTGCAGCTTTTCCTCAAAGACAAGAGCTGCAGTCAGGCTGTGATCTTGGAAGGGTGTGCCTCCTCCACCATGCTGTTGTGTCTCACCCACCCAAGCCTTAGACCAACCTGAAAACCCTTTACAGAGGTTTGGTTTGTTGTGCTGTGATAAAGCATGAGCCTTTGTGGGAGGACTGAAGATATCTGTCAAGCTTGAACAGGAGGACTGGCAGGAGTAATCACAGCTCTTTTGCTTCTCCATTCCACCTCTACCTGCTGGAAGGGCCCTTTCTCTCATTTTGGAGCAGTTTGGGGCTACTCAGTGTATGCATGAACATGGCCCTAACAGAAAAGAAAGGCCTGGTGTACACCTGCCTGCTCACTTGGGTTATGGGGAGATGGTTGCCTTCCTCTTCCTCTTTGAAGTCTGGGCTATGGGCACCCAGAATGATGCCAAACTTTTTTCACTCTAATGAAAGAGTTGCCAGTGGCTTCAAAAGCAGATCCCAACAGCCCTCTGCAGCAGTATGGTGTTGGTTTAGGGGGTATGATTTCCTCAATGCTCTTGGGAAGTGCTGCTGTTTCACTAGAATAAACTCTCTGTAATAACAGTTCTTGGTACAAGTGCTTTCAATTTTTCAGAAAATGTGGAAATGTTTTCCTTTTGGCCTGGAATTACTACTTTTGTCTTCCTATATGTCCTGTGATGTGATTAAATGCTTGCTTGGTTGTGCTGTCATAACTTTGAGCTACTTTCACAACTTATTGTTATGCTGTCATAGCTATTACAAAAGAGCCATCTGTATTTAACAGCTGTGAGCAGTGTGCCTTAGTGATTCTTATGTAGCAAACTGCTGTTGTTTTGACCAGATGTTCATTTTTTTTCAAATACATCAAGTCCCATATCTTACAAAAAAGACTTGAGGACACTGTAAGATTAGTAAAACTGATGACCACATCCTATTTCTCAAGCATGTCTTACAAAATAATTCTTTCATTTACATTACAATACTCTGTTGTTGCCAGTGCTATCCTACAAGTGCAGAATTAGACAGGTGCTTCAGCTTCTTCATTAAAAGCAACTTGGTCTCTTCAACCTTTCTGTCTCCCTGACTCTTCCCCGTAAGGGCCCACCAGACATCCCAGTCTGCAGTGGCAGGAGTGTTAAAACAGACTTGGACAAGTCAGTGTTTTCATTCTCTTAGGCACTGAAAATTCAGAAATTTATACAGGATCCAGTTTACAGTGTTAGTTAGGTGCCTAGAAATGCAAAAAGTCTGGGTAGGATTTGCTAAATCCTAAACGGATTATGTACTTAACTCCTATTGACCTGCTTTCAAATGGTTTTGATTCTTTTGTCTGCAAAATACAAAACAAGCTGAAAAACCGGAAACAATCAGCTTCTGAAAACTGAAAAGTTGCTGATTTTGGTCAATACAGAACTAACACATGAAAAACTCGTCCATGAAATGCAAACACTTCTGTATGTGATGTTACAGAAGCCAGGAGTTGCAAAAGGAAGTGAATTGTGAAGACACCCTTCATTCTGGTTCTCCCTGCTGCTTTCCCCTCTTTCATTCATGTCACTACCAGCTACAAAGACAAGACATCAGCAGAGAAATGTTGAATTTCTTTCCAGAGTCCTATTCCTTGTCTGCACTGGGTGGGAAAACCAGACAAGATCTTTCTCATTATGCTTCACAGCCACTGGCATGGAACTTGGTCTCAGATAGGCCAGGTCATAGAAAAATTGCTATTCAAAAATTTCAATAAAGAAAAGAAGGTGTTGCACTTGACACCTATCTCCTTTTGTTTGCATTTATTTATTTTAAATTCGAGGTACCCAAGGCAAGGTGACAAAATGTTCAACTTGTGGGATGCCTTCCTGCTCCACCCTATTGACAGACAGTAGTGTCTACATTAAAAAATTCCAGAAAAAGAAAATCTATCTATTAAGCAGATGAAAGTATGGATCACAAAAATGGCAGGAAATGGTGAAATGTACTTGCTGTGTTTCTATTCTTGAGACCTTCCTTGAGATAAAGGTGGTGTGTGAGGAAGAAAACAAATCTCCTGGGACAGCTGGAGCCTTTGTCCAGTACCTTGCCTTAGCCTTTATCTGCTTACCTCCTGTAGTGCAGAGCTTGTTCTGGGTAGGAGAAAAACACAGCACACAGGAAAACAGGCATGAAAGAAGGCATTTTGAGAATGATTTAGTGCACTCAATTCTTTCAGGCTGAGGGCAGCACATGCTGGTGAGAAATGCGAATCACACTGAGAAAGTGCCAGAAGCCTGAGGTTTTCTTCTACCTAATTGGCTTGTTAAGCTGTTAAAACTGAAAGCACCAAATCCTTGGATATTTCTTGCCTGTATTTTTTTGCTTTGCATTCACAGACGTGGAAAGAAATGTGCACACCTAACAGCTGATACAAGACTGGCTTTGCTATGTTTCACCTCCTGTGTGATAATGTCTTAATTCACTATATTCTGTGCTTGTACAGTACTCAGTGCACTGGGATCTTGGGTTGTGCCTGGGATTTCTGGTAATGAGCATCATCACCATCACACATTAAACATCTAAAGCACTATGATGTATGTCTGCTTAGCTTTTGTCTTTGGCAAGTAATGTTGTTGCCATTACTGCATCATTTCTCTGTCTGCTACCTATTACTTTTTAGATTTTGAGAGTACTAACAATGATCTGTGCACAATAGGTCTAAGCAATTTAAAGTAAAGAGATAACCCATTATCAGTACGTACCCACAACTTATCACAAGTACCCACGTATTGACATAATGCCTTTACCTCATTCTCTCTTTGCCTGTTGCCTAAAACTGTGTAAAATCTTGGAATCATAAGACACCTTCCACCTGCAAAAGTTCCAGATGAGCTCAGATGTAAGTTTTATCAGAGTTATAACCATCCCACGACTCCAAATCACTCTCCTTAGGTCTCTTCAGTATTTGCAGAAATGCCTATTTCTGAATTATGAACCAAAGTTATATAATTTTTATTAGTTTTGTTGACATTAATGACTGTTTGGCTCCTATAGATCATGTGCTATGGATACCATGTCTCTAATTGACCCAGCTCAGAGGATGAAACCAGTTAAGAGCAGCAGGATTTTATGTGAAAGCTAAAATCCAGTTGCTCGTATTAAAGTGACTTCTTTCTCTGATTTTGATAGGAATATGCTTATTTCCATACTTGAGTATCTCGCTGACTAAAAGCTGCCTTGTGAACCACTTATGGTGTCTGGAATCAAAAATGTGTGGTTTCTGTATAGTTCCACAGTCTTGATTTTTTCATGGAATTTGTGCCTTTACAACCACCATTCCCTAATTCTGTATAAATACCTAATTCTGTAATAAAAATGGGGACGTTCAGTGTGTTGTTGTGCACAGGATAGGGTCTCTAAGATTGTTCAAAGAGACAAAAAATGAGAGAAAATATAGAGCTAGAAAATATTTTTGAGGTGTTACCTTTCCTTTTTTAAAATTTTTATTATTATTTTCAATTTTTTATTTTTTATTATTTCAGAAGCACTTACATCATATGGACTTGTCAAATGATTTATCATCCTCTTTCTGAAGCTGTCTCTGATGATGTTCTTCAGCATCTGATTATTTTGAGTCTTATTGCTGGTTTCTAGGTCACTGAGCCCAGAGGCTGCTCACAATTGGTTGTTGCCTCAGATGCACACAGAGTGGGGGATATTTTCTTCTTTGTCTATTTATGTGCTGTTATTGCAAACAAGTGATAAAGAAAATCTGTAGCCTTCTTTTTTTATAAGTATATTTAATGTGTGAAGGCAGTAAGGCATGAATACAGAACAGGAAATAAGATCAAGCAAAGCCAGAGAGGAATCAATAAGTGATACTGTTTTATAAGCAAAGTATTTGATTATTCCTTGCAGCAATTTGCCAGAGAAGCAGAGTTATTGTTTTCTCAGTAGGAAGAGAATTAACAAGTACAGCAGTAATTTCTGACATATACATTTTAGAATTAGCAGTGTATCTTGCAGTCAAATATTGTATTGTTTCAATCCCCAAACCAAGGTTCAGGAGCCTAAAGATTTCCAGTTTAATGAATGAGAATTTTACTACAGCCTAATGTCTTGGAGAGGCTTCTGTCTCTATGGGGATTAAGTAGTTAAAAAGGTCAGTAAAGGTAAGTGCTGAAAACTTTTATTTAAGGTCATTAAGCTTGAGGTGACCTTGCAGCCCAGAAAGCCAACCATATCCTGAGCTTCATCACACCAAAGTGTGGCCAGCAGGGTGAGGGACGTCATCCTCCCCCTCATGACACCCCATCTGGAGTGCTGTGTCCAGCTCTGGGGTCCCCAACATAGCAAGGACCTGCTGCAGTGAGTCCAGAGGAGGTCATGAAGATGCTCAGAGCACCTCTCCTGAGAAAACAAACTAGGAGAGCAGGAGCTGTTTAGCCTGGACAAGAGAAGGCTCTAGGAAAAGCTTGCAGCACCTTTTGGTACCTACAGGACTACAAGAGAGCTGGAGAGGGACATTCTACAAGAGCATGAGGTGATAGGACAAGGGGTGATGTCTTTAAACTTAAGTAGAGTAGGTTTATGCAGGATATTAGGAAGAAATTCTTTATTGCGAGACATTGGAACAGGTTGCCCAGAGAAGCTGTGGATGCTCCAGCCCTGCCAGCATTCAAGGCCAGGCTGGATGGGACTCTGAGCAACCTTGTCTAGTGGAAGGTGTCTCTGCCCATGCAAGGGGTGTTGGAATGAGGTGATCTTTAAGGTCCCTTTGAACCTAATCCATTCTATGATTAGCATACACACTGATGTTTTCTTTCAGCTTTGCAAGACATGCAGAAGAATTTTGTGTTCACACAAACTCTCATTTTACAGGTTCATGAAAGTATAATATACAAGGCATATTTATGGTCAAAAGGAAATTCAATTAAAATGTGTTCAATTCTAGTCATTTATATTCATACTCTCATGGAAGTTGTAACATAAAGAGTACCTGCCAATATTTGTTCGCAAGTAAATGAGAGTTTGTAGGGCCTTTTTCTCTACTCATTTAGTATTTGCTGCTTTCAAGCATTTTGTGACAGGATTTTATGAGCATGAATGATCATAGAAAGCAAGTTTTATGCTCCTGCGATCATAGGGAAAATGTGGCTTATGTGACTTGGGGAAAATGAGCTTAGTTATTAAATGCAATGTTTCCAAAAACCTAAAGATAAATGCATTATCCTTTGAACTAGGGAGAACAGCAAGACAATGAAGCAGAGATTTCTCCTCTATAGTGTCAGGTATTAGGCACAAAATAAACCATTCAAAGTAACAAATACAGTGGAGAAAATGGAGATCTTTATGGAAAAGCTATGTGAAAAGAGAAATAAAATGTCAGACACTGTGGACCTTGCTTAGCTGTGATGCTGAGTTTCTAAATGCTTTACCATTCTAGAATTTAAAGTGAATGATGATACCTCATTAAGAGATTTTCCTTAATGCTTATTTGTCTAAGCCAGTTGTTTACACTGTCCTCACTCCTTGGGCATTTGCCCAGCAATCCATCTGAAGGTCTGAAATATGCCATTTGCCTCCGTGACTAGTGTCTCAGGGTGTTTTGGCTTGAAAAATACAAAGGGGGACACTTTTCAGTTAACTCAAGTGCCTCTTGTGTATGCTCATGTCTGGAAACTGAGGTTATGCAGCTTCATGTTTAAACCCATATTGGAAATGTGGATCCCTGCATACAATCCCAAGAACTCTGGCAGTGGCAACCAGGACTACATATGTCCTTCAGAGGACCTAACTCATGAAGTTTAATTAATGTAAGAAAATAGCAAACCAACTCCTAAATCTTACACCACCTCTTATGACTACAGTGAGCCTATTTAGCTGCAGAGAGGGCATTACTCTCCGAATCTACAGAACTGTACTCAAAATAACCTCTTTCACCCTTGCAGAAAAAAACCTGCTCAGTTAGAAGTTAGCTGCTGGGTAGTCTTGCTGCAAATCCCTTTAATTAAGTAAGCTATGCTGACTGTTGTCACCCTGCTGCTACAAAATTTAACCAACCTTAGTGCCTGACAGGATACAAAACCTCAAAGACATTGCACTTTTCCTGAGACAGAGGTTGGCTGCCTGCCGATGAGAACTGCTACAGATTATTTATTCCCAGAGGAAATCTAGGCTGATTTGACATGGAAGTCAGAAGTGTCTACAGAGCTATATTATTTAGGGCATTAGGGCTTCCTCAGAACTGAAGGGATCCAAATGACCAGCTGTTGTCATGGCCATTGTCACATCACAAACATGGCTCTAAGTTTCTTCAAAGCACAGGCTAGAGGCTGTGGGGAGGAGGCAGAGACATTTCCCCTGCTGGGGCTCAGGGGTTTTTCTGCTTGTTTCACACTGCTTTATTTCTTGTGTAGGAGTGCTGGCCGGGGACTAACCAAGCCAGCTCCCTGGGGCTCAGGGACTGGCAGGAATAAGCAGCTCTTATTCTGCTCTTTCACTGCTCCCAGCAGTCTGTTCCATGCCCAAACTTACCCCAGCCCTTAGAGGAGCATTTTGCAGGAATAAATCAAATCACTTCCAGCATTGATTTTAGCAAAATCATACCCTTACCAGGAAATCTGCACTTGGGATCCAGTTGCAGTGTTAGTCTACTAAGCAGCATCTTTCTTAACATGCATGATCCTAGAGTAAGCCATAGCTATAACTTAATGAAAACTAAGTAAATGGAAATAAGCAAAAGCTGTATTCTGGTCAAACTCAAAATGTGCTATGCAGAAATTTTTGACCTTAGTGGAAGTTTGCATACTAAGCTAGACACTTTGCACAAGACTTTACATGGCAAAAGAGCAGAAGTCCACATCTTGAAATGCCCATCAATTCTTTTTTCCCAGACCTCCCATTCTGTGTGGATTGGATGGGGGAACAATGGCATCATACGTAAAGAAAACTTTCCAGGTTTTTGTTCTCAGTAGGCAGCTCCACACATTCATTCACTGCTCGTGAATGTGTGGGATGTACTCACTTGTTTCAGTACAGCAAGGCACAGGTCAAAGCCTTTATTCCCTCAGCAAATTAATCCTAAGGATATATGTTTAGCTCACTGAAGTTGGTCTTTTTTTTTTTTTAAGGCATCTAGACTGTGGAGACAGACAGAATATAAATTTATTCATGGAAGTATTTCAAATCTTAGCAGACACATTTGTGAGCTTGATTTACTAGCTTGCATCATGACAGTTACGAGTATATTTTAAACAGAGATACAGTCTCTCTCTGAAAGATATGTCTTGTCAATTGTGGCTGCAAACTATGTAATTTTAGGCTGCTTTCTTTTTTTAAACAATGATATTGCAGTGATATCAGTGCTAACAAATTAGATAGATGCAGAATGATCTGAAATATTAGTTAAAACTAAATATACAGTATTTTTTGTGTGATACCCTGTAAAAATCCTTGAATGCAATTTTACCTTTATATTCCATTCAGGTACAGGCACAATGATTAGTTGAAATATGTCAGAGCAAATGCAATCAATGTAAAGTACAGAGACAGAAAGAAGGTGGCTAAAAGAGTCTAACCTTGAACAAGACTTAAACTTTGTTGTATGCATATCAATATTTTGTGCAGCTGTGGCTTGGAAAGAGCATGCTCTTGTTTATTTAATGAACAGTGCTAATAACACAGTATCTTAAATATGAACTATGAACAGGTTGGTAATTTTGCAGTATCTCTGCTAGCAGTGAGTGCATAAGTGAACTCCAGATGTTTTCATTTTGTATATTGTGATACTCAGTGGGCACAGAATAGCACAGAATAGCAAACCTCTGCCCATCCCTGACCACACTGCCGTTGTGTGTAGCTGTGGTCATATAAAAATGTTCCTGCCATTCTGCATGTGTCAATCTCAAATGCTAACTCAGCTTATTAAAAACTTTTCAAGTGAAAATAGTGCTACAGACTTGTAAGGATATGGTTTCTCCTGGACCAGCTTTCAGTTGTGAGCTGAAGACAATCAGAAGTATGTTGTCTATTTCTGGCCCTATCTCTTAATAGAAATTCCTTGCAAGTAATTTTTGTCCTTTTTCAAAAGACTATGTTTGAATAATCAATGGAAATTTTACTTCTTTTTCGTAAGGCTCTGAACCTTGTAAATTAGCCAATGATTCTGTAGCTCTGTTGCTACAGTGTTGGCTAGTACAGAGCATAACAATGAGACAGAATAGTCCATAAATCACATTGCTGGAGCTTAGATGTGATTCAGATTTTCTGAATGAAAAGAAAATACTTTTATTTTGTCACTGTTTTCCTCACAGAAGATGGGGAATTTGACCTGTGAGTTTTGGGTAGTTGGACAAAGGAACTGTGAGGCTGACAGAGCACCCAAACTTCCAAAAACTATCTTAGTTTCACAGGGTGAGCTCTGTACTGAAACTAAGACCTAAGTTTGTGACCCTGAGCTGTTCCACAGACACCTCTACTCATTGTGAGAGTGCACAGCATTTCCTGAACCCCACCAGCGTAATTTCTGACTCTGTAAGGCTTGAGGAGTTTTTGTGTGAACATTTCCCCTACATTTCTAAGAAAGGTACAAATTTGAAAGGCTACCCTACAGGGAAAATTGCATCATTATTTCAATGTGATAAGAATAGGAGAGAGAAGGGGTAAAACGTGAGGCAAGGTCTCTTGTTTGTCTCTGCCTGCCTTAAGGGGCATGGGATTTGGACAAAATCAATCTTTGCAAAGGCAGAAATAGTTGTTGGGTTAGAATCAAATACATAGTGCAAAAATTTTCATGTTAACCTATCATCTGATGAAATGTAAAAGGCTGTGTTTTATTTATTATTTATTTATAAGCATTGTTCAAATGCATGGGAAGTAGACACTGTCTTCTGAAAAAGATCTTTTGTTCTGTGGGATGGGAAAGCAAAATATACAGGTAATTAGAAAGGTCTGTGCAGCTGTGTGACCTCTCCCACTGATAGCTGTGAGAGGACAAACAGCACCTGCAAGATACAGGCATTGTCTCCCCACTGCTTGCCACAGCAGTTATAAACAGAGAGCTGGGGATGACTGTAGCTTGGAAATACAAAGTCCTTTTGTTTTTATTAAAAAGAAAGATACTATTATCAAGTCTTTAAATCCACACAATGGAAGAATTCATTTCTTGGAGTATCCAAGTTAGTTTCAGAAAATTTGCTTCCTTTTCTGAGGACACAGAAATTTTAAAATTCATTTTCCATCACAAAAAGAAAAAAAAAGGAAATAAAAAAAGCAGTGCTTACTTCACCTTATTCTTATTTTTTAACACTTTTCATATAAAAATATATTTTTCTACTGTCTTGAAACAGTTTTTAAACAGCTCATTATTAATTTCAAAATTTTTGTTTGATTAAAAAAATCCACTAAAATGAGAAAGCAATTCCTGTTTTAGACTGGAAGGGCTGAAAAAGGTTTTGTAGAAACAGAAGTGTTATTGTAGGTACAAGCATAATATTTCACACAGTCATGTCAGAAAGCAAAAAGAATTGTATGGAGGCAAATTACACGTTTGAAGCCAGTTTCATAGTGGAAAGGAAATGGTAGCTGATGGGAAAATGAGCAGGCAGAGAAAGAGCTTTCTTTGTGAGGTATTGAAAGTAAACAGTTGTGGTGAACTTGATATTTTTTAAGCACTGAAAAGACAGAAGGTGTTTTCAGCATTATGACTGATATATCATGGAAGACCTAAAGAAAATTATTCCACCTGAATATGAGAAAGAACTTCTTTACTGTGCAGGTGACTCATGGAACAGGTTGCCCAGAGATGTTATGAAGTGTCCCTGATTGGAGATATTCAAGACTTGCCTGGACTCAATCCTGTGTTTTGCGGTCTGGGATGACCCTGCTGGAGCAGGGAGGTTGGACCAGATCACTTTCTGTGGTCCCTTCCAATCTGACCCATTCTGTGACCCAAACACAAAGAAGAAGGAAATTAATACTCCAAGGTAGATGTCAGAGGGAATTAAAGGCATTTCCATAACCCAAGGTTGGTCACTCTCTTTATAGAAAATATTTGCCTTTTCAGAGAGAGAGAACTTGTGAGAACTTGCACTGGCATGGATTGATAGAGGGAAAATGTGACTATAGTGGAAAGGGTCACTCCCCTCATTGGTTAACCTCCAGCATGCTGTACCGGTATTTGGCTTCAAATCTAGTTAGTTACTGATCTTTTAGATCTTATTTTTTTTGCTGATTAACAGATTTATCTTTTCAATTCACTTGTTTAAGTGAGAAAGTGAACCCTGGAAGCATGTCAGGGAAGGGGTTTGCTTTCTCAACCCATTTAAGGATGGTATGTGAAGCTGAGATAGAAAATCCTCTTTTCCATGGCAGTATCTGAGGAACTGCATATAGCAATGACAAGCTCAGTTAGAAATAGTTAATTTGCAGTAGCACAGCTTTTTACATTTCAAGCTTTTTACAATATTTACACTTTTTACAACATTATCTATATGCTGAAGCAGATGGCTTCTAAAAACATTGTTTCTGACACTGATTTTCAGGTATATTACCTGTTAGGGGGCACTCCAAATGAGATTCTTTGCAAAATGCCCTATGTCAGTCCATGAGTAGTGAATTCAATTGCTTTTTATATTCTGTGTGCCACTCCAAGTTTCCACAGTTTTCCCTGGCTTCAGGCAGGCCTCTGCTTTCTTTGTTTTTCACTAAAAATGCCTGACCTTCCCATGAAATAGCCTAAGTTCGCCTATTGCATTATACTCTGGCCCCAGAAAATAACCATAGAGGTTAAGTTACTACACTAGTCCTTTTATAAAAAAGTGGGCATAGGGTGGATAGCTGCTGGCAAAAGTAATTTGTTTTCCTTCCTGGATTTTGAAAATTGAGAATATCTTGTATGGAAATGCATGTGGAGCCAACAGTCACTGCTGTTTGCACAGTGTGTGGTGGTTATTTAGATACCTGAAGGCAAGTAACCTTATGAATAAACTGTGCTCACTGTCTACACGCCAGTCCCCCTGGACCTGCTGTGTCGTGATCTCATTAAAGTATCATTTAGCTTTCATTAAGGCAGAAAGAAAATACAGAAGTGGCTGTCAATCTAAGTCTATTTTGCAGTTCCGGGGCCAAATCCTTTTCCCCTCACTGGAACAAGTTATTCCATTGAAACCAGTGAAGTATTTCTGTTGAGATTTGCTCTTGATCAAAGTAGAATGACCTAATACTGCTACTAACTGAGCTTCTCTCTGCTGAACCTCAGCAAAGTTCAACAGATGTGAAGCTGTCTTCTTGCAGAGCAGTAAGTACACCCTCCTCACTCAGAACTCCTCAGGCCTCAGGTGGGTGAGTCTGAAATGATGGCTGACCCTTTTGATCTAGTTTGCTTCAAAAGGAACAAGGGATAATTTCTGAAATCGTACTTTGTGATCTCTTGCACTCCCACTTGTCCCTACAGGAATTCACTCTGGTACACAACTTGACACCCAAGACTTGCTGGCAACCAGCTGAGCCATTGAGTGGAAATCATAAGTAATGGCAAGTTATTTTACACTGAGGTTTAATATTGCAGAGGAAAACAAATCTATTAAGTAGTCTTCTAGAGAAAAATGAGAGCTGACAGTTGCAAAATATTGTAAGAAGAAGCAAGTAAAGCATTAAGCATTATCTGATCTAGAATTGTTACTTCATTTTGCTTTTTGTTTCTGACAAGTGGTTAATTATATCAAAGAACAATTTTAATGGAGGAAAATTCTAATGACATCAGGCACATAACTGAGAAATATTCAGTTATCTGTGTAACAAGTTGGATACTATGCTGCAGAGTCTAATTTGTAGGGCATTTGGATAAAACAAAACTCAAGGCATCACACATTGTACATCCACGTGCATTTGTGGTTTGGACTGGGGAATTGCAATTATTCCCCAAGAATGAGAAATTCCCAGGAAGTATGTGGTACAGACTTGCCTTGATGAAGTCCTTGCTCTTTGAACACACTGCCCATTGCTACTGCCTATGGGATAGTGAGTTGCATTATGTGTTGCACTACTCACCTACTCAAACCAGCTTTTTAAAATGATTTCTTATGTGGTAACCAAGCCCTGATGAGGTCTGACAAACTTAATGCTGAGTGAGGTTCAGGAACAAATAAAGGCTTCCTAATCTGGACTGCCTTCAAGTCAAAGCCTCATTCTGTACTCTCATCTGTTCCAGTGTCTCCAGCATTCAAGCAAGACTAAAGACACTGCTGGCACATAACCCCTGTCTAGGTAAAAAGCAGAAAAACAATGCAGTGAGTGGCTTGAGAAGGCAGTCAATGATAAAAGCACGGACTGAGGCATTGGAAATGAGAGAAATGTCATGGATGAAATTCTAATTCTGTTGAAGCTGATGAAAGCATTGGCACTCGTTTAATTAGGTCAGAATTTCATCTCCACACTTACCAAAGAATATTGTTATTCCTGACTAACAATTTCTTATAAGCGTTAGTATAAAAGTGGATGTTTTTTGGGCCAGAGTGGAGATAATTTTGAAGAACGTGTTTAGACTATCAAGGGTAATCCATAAAAAAAAATTATATTTGTTAATATAAATGGAAAAAATGCAGAACTCAGGCTTCCCAAAATGTATCTCTCTTTGGCTTGAACTTGGTGATTAATTTGGAAAAAAACAAGTTACTTGAAAAGATTTATTTTGAAATTTTTCAAAGAAAACACTTTAACAATCCTGTACCTAAATTTCCCTCCCATTTATTGTTTCTAAATGTGAATTAGTATGAGAACATGTTTAGTTTGTTTATATGTTTAGTTTTACCAGCAACAAAATATATGCGTATATGTGTACATATATGTACACATGCACACACACACATATATATATACACAAATAAAATCCTGAGACATGTATACTTTCTTGTATTATTAATATAATCACATCCTTATAGGCTTGAAGTAAGGGGCTTAGGGTGTTACAAGAGCTGCTCACTTCATAACATCATTTCTGGATATTTGGAGGAGATAGAATACAGAGCCTGGCTCTGCCCTAGATTTTCCTCTGACCTTAAAATTGTGTAGGGTAGGATGGGTTTGCCTGCCCTCTGAGCAGTGTTTCAAGTACTAAATATTTAAAGGGTTTGGACTTTACTGTGAACACCTCTTCTAATATAGACCAGGGGGTTTTTGATTGGGTGAGTGTCTCGGTTTTTTGAGACAGTTATCTGTCAGGGAAGGCAGAAAGAAATGTACGCCCTCACTCTTTCTCTCTGAATTATTATATCTCGAAAACACGGAGTTCTCAGGCAGAGATATGGGAATAGGAATAACAGTTCTTTACTTATATATATATATATNGCAGCTGGGGCTGCAGCACGTCCGGCAGGACAGGGGAGCGGAGGCCACAAACGGAGAGGAAGAAGCAGAAGCAGAAGGAACAGCCGCTCCGTCTGGATGATGGCAAAAACCTCCTCTCCCAGCAGAAACAGCTCCGAGAGTGTCTGTGCTGCCCTCCCAGAAGGACCCAAAAACAAAAACCGCTCCCCTTCCCACTGCCCCCGGGGCTCAGCCGATCCTTTTGTCTTTTAAAGTACCGATGATTTACCAACCATCAAGGCTTTTCTCTCAGCTAAATGGAAAAAATTCCACTGTCTAAGAAACGAAAAAAAAAGAGGACATGTAACCCCCAACAGTGAGCAAGTTGTGACTGCTCTCATGGCAAGAGAGGGTCACTTTCAGATCTTTTGACTCCCTCACACGCTCTTTTCTACAATAGTGTCTGACATTACTTGCAAGGCTCTTCGTGGACATAAAGAGCAGCTCACAGTTCCTATGGATTAATCCACTGGCATTAGCCCTAGTGCAGGTGACTAGACCTTTGGGTCAGCAATAGAAATTTGGTCATATAAGGAATCTGTTTCCTGTTTGGCTTTTGTCAGCACAATGCTGCTTTGAGACACTGTAAATTTCTTCAGAAAGGTTTGGCAATTATATAATACCTTATATAGTGTAACTTCTTGACCACCCACTCCTATTAGTGTGCTGATCCAGTGCAACTTTGTAAATTAAATTTATTCAGAAGAGATTTATATGCCTTTGAATTATACAGCACACACATACGATAATAATAAAAGGTGAAGGATAAATTATTCTCTAGTGATGCAAATGGGAAATGAACTTTGTCTTACCCTGCCCTCCACTCTTCTGCCAAACAGGAAATACTAGTGGGTGGACAGAGCTGAAAATTGTCACTAGTTTGAATAACTGGAATTTAGAGAGCTTGTGAAAAATTCTTTAGAATTCAGTTTGCTTCTTTTTTTCCTCTGATCCCTGGGAGGACAAATTTCTCAGCAGTATTTTCATGTGATTTCTCACAGAAATCCTCTGAAATGGGATTTGCTTGAAGGACACCATTCTCTTCAGGCCCAAAAAGCCAACACCTGCCTCGACAGTGTGGCTGTGTCCCATGAAGCCAGGTGTTTTAAGTCCATTTTGAGATATATCAGCAATTTTTGAAACTCATGCTTTGCTATGCATGTTGCATCGCTCTTCCCAGACTGCTTATGAGCTCAGTGTTGGTTTCCAAGGCTGTCAATCAAGCAGCTTTCACCAGAACTAAAGTGACTTGAAAGAATCAAAAGAAAAATACCCCTAATTTTTCAAAGGAGATTATTTGCAGTGTGAAAGCTAAACATTTCAAATTCAGACATTAATCCAAACCTTTAACCTTTAGCAAGAGCACAATTTACTTGTTCTTTATCGCCTAAATGAATGCACGTATAATTTTTTTCTCAGTTCAAACACAGATGAAGTTTAGATGTTTACTTGGAGCTAGTAATTTCAAATATAACCATGAAAAGCAGAAATATAATCTTCTAGTTCAGAAAGACTGACCTTTTTTTCCTTTAGTACTTGGAAAAACACTCTATAGCAAGCTGTTTTTAAAGTCTGGGTATTAGTTTTATAGGCTTCATACCTCCCTTTAAGGACTGCTTGACTGCTCAAGCATTTATGAAGTTCAGTGAATAGCTGATGAAAATTGAGCATGCTTTGAATGGATGCTGTGTAATGGGTGAATTTTACAACAGTGTGGTGTGATTCGATAATAGGCAATTCCTACTTTAGCTTCCTCACTCCTGGGTGCAGGCTAAGCATGTCTCAAAAAGCAAAATGTGCATGCCACGCAAAGATAGTATGGCAAATCTCACAAAGGACTTATTGGCACACACATCACAAATTGGAGCAGTCTGCAATTTGGGGCAGGTGTAGGAAGGGATATGTATCGACAAAGGCAAATCAGCTGCTCTCTGCAGAGAGAGGGGTAGAGGCAACTACCCTTCCTTCCCAACTGAAAAACAAACAAACAAAAAATAAAACAAACAGAAGAAAAAAGCAGAGTAGGCAGTGTTTATCTGTGCTGACCTCAAGTGCCCTGCTGCACAAGGCCCCGGGGAGGAAAGCACAGCAAGCCCTTTGGAAGATCACAGCCAGAGCAGCAGCAGCTGCCGACACAGCGGCGGCTGGTGCAGTGAAATGCCTGACTGACACATGCCTGTCAGGATGATAAAGCTAAGAGGGAGGTTAAATGTCTCCCCCACTACCAGCTTTCGAGAAGATAAAAATATGCCCAGAGGGACTATGACTAGGTTTAGAAATTCTTGGAAGTGAATGCTGAAGCAGATAAGGGGCTTAAAAGCAGAGATTTGCTATCTGTGGGTTAATCTGGCAGGTGTGATTGGCCACATCCACTGCTGCTCATGCTATTGTTCCTGTACACCTGAGATAAGGCTGTGTGGCACACGAGCAGCTCTGCTTACAGCCCCACTGCCTTTCATGCAGCCTCTTAGACCAGAAATATCTCTGACTCCTTTCCAATGCTTCTCCTGCTTTCTGGTCTACATTCCCCACTCTCTCCTCATCCTGCAGCAAGGCCCCTTCCTCCAGATTTGTCACTGCTGGCAAACGCTGTGGGAAAGGCCCAAATCGGTGCTTTTCCCAAGAAAGGCCATTAACCCTTTGTGCCCTTCCCTCAGTTCCTTCTTTTAATACTACTCCATTCTGGATGTTTAAAACATCATATAACCATGAATACTGTTTATTTTCTGGATGAAGTTGTAATCGTCTCCAGTCAAGGATGTGTAAATGGTAAAAAAGAGATGCTGAACTAGGTTGTATTCTTTAACCTTGCTTCTAAGAAACTGTAGAATTTAAGAGTGAAAAAATTTTGATTTCTTTTCTGTTTCTTGAAACATTTTATTAATGAGTTATATACCATGTGGGAAATCCTGTAGAAGAAAAAAAAAAACCCAAAAACATCCATTTGCTTAGCAGCCTGAAAAGTGAAAAGAAAGCATAAGCATATCCTGTATCAGATTTCCTCAGGGAAAATCATATTCGGGAGAGGAACTTAGAAACAAAAATATGAACAGATTTACTAAACATCTCTAAAGTGCTTTATCTCTTTGGCAGATAAACAACAAAACCAATTGTACATTAATAGAGGGATATATGTGCTGGAAATATGAGCTGGAGGTCTGAGAATGAGCTTTTGAGCCTTCTCCCCCAAGACTTTGCAAGCCGTACTGTCAGAGTTGGAGCAGTCCCAATGGTCGTGTGCAGAAACTACAAGTCACACAAAGTCCCATAAATAGTACTGAGCAAGCTATAAGCTAACACATATTAAAGATTTAAGAAAGAAAATGTTAAGTGAAGCAATAGTACTTATCTTATTTGACTTTCCTATCCAAAATATGGGAAGTGTCCATTTAGGTCAGTGAATTTTTCAGTGACCTTTGCTGAGGTAAAAACAAACCCTCACCAAATAAATAAAACAGACACATTTTATGTAAAGGTAATCCAGCAAATTTTTAAAGAAAAGAACTTTCAAGAATTAGGTATTCTTAAAGTTCACTACTTTTCAGGGATTCAGAAAAATCCAGAGATGGAAGGAATTTGTAGAAGCTTTTTTCCTCCATCACTAGTCCAGGTGTTATCATTCCCACAGATATCTCTCTAGCTCATTTTATGTCTTTCTTCATGGCATCCCTCAGCCACTTCAGGCACCGGTGCTTCTTTTGCCTTGCAACTCACAGGGTTTTTCCCATATTGTCCCTGGGCTTCTCCTTGCTCTTAGGCAATGGGACTACCTCTTGTCCTGCCTGCCACAAAAATAGACACAGGAATACTCTGTCCCCTGTTTGAAGGGGATAATTTTTGTCTGGCTAACCTGGATTGTGCATATTAGTATTACCAAGTCCAGTTTCCCTGCTCTTGCCTCTCAGGTTGTTCATTTGTACAGTCCCTAATCATTCTTAAGTAAGTTTTTCTTCATCTTGTTCAAAGGGTTTATATCTTTGTCTTGTTTTTCTCCATCATTAATATCAGTAAGTGGATAGACCACTTCAAATGATTTCCAGGCAACATCTCTCTTTGTACATTATTGGTATGTTGGGTTTTTTTCTGCACTAACAGAAGCCCTTTTTGACTTAGGCTCACATTCTAAATAACAATGACACGAATCCTTTTCCTAGAACTGTACACATTTTAACAGCACTTCTGTGCACTGAGAACAGTCTAATCACCCATCAAACTGAAGGTACAGCTGTAAAAGTTTGAGGAAAAATGGTCTATAGTAGCTTCTCTGTGAAAATCAACTAATCCTATTAAGAAACTTATGATAGGAGGAGAGTATCTAAGAAGGCCATACAGTTGAGGTCTGTCATATCATAAGTACTATAGAAAAGGGAAGCACAGACTTATTTTTCTCTTTTCCAGGGTAAGAACTAGTAAAAAATTAAATAGCAAGTATCAGACTCAAAAACTCCAGACATTGTTCGTAATGTACTGAAAAGTAGAGTTTCTAGTATTACTTGCCACAGTATGTTTTGGATGGCAGAAAAAAATATGCTGGTTCAGAAAGGCAACTAGACAGTTCACAAAGAAAAGTATAAAGAGATCACCCTTTGCTTAGACACTCCTTGAAATAAAATATGTTGGCTTTTTTTAACCATTCTTTCCTAGGGATCTGTCTTTGACCACTTTTATAGATGAAACTGTATTTTTTTTTCAGTGCATGGATATATTGGCAGAAAGTAGTTTTTCAGGTATACTTCCCTAGTCTAATTAGGGAAATATTGTATAAAATAGTCAAAATCATATCTAATGTCAAGATAAATCACATCTCTTGTTTCTCCTTTATTTGCCAGATCTGCTGCCCTGTCAGAGGAAATATTGATATTGGCTTGACAGAATTTGCTCCTGAAAAATCCATATGTATTATTATTCATTACTTTGATTCCATTTATATGCTTGTAATAATTTATTAATTTAGCTGTTCCAGTACTTTTCTTGAAAATCAAATGAAGTAGATATACGGTTCCCTATGACTTTTTTTCTCTTCCTTGAAAGTAGATGCCACATCTGCTTTCTTCTTCAGACTTTTCACCTTTTGCCATATCTTTTAAAATGTAACTGTTAATGACTTGGTGATTCAACAAAGCTTCTCTTCAAAATTATTTATGATGACAGTATGTCAAGACTTATCAATTTGAAAAAGGTCTTTCTGATTTCAGATACGACTCCCATACCTTCTTTGAACAATATCTCAACACTTCATCTCAGTTGCCTGGTAGATCAATTTTTTCATTTCCTCTTTTCTATAAACATATTTATAAATTGGGCCATTAGTGGAACATTATCTATGTCCCTACCTGCTATTATTGGCACAACATGTTGCACTTTTAAGCTTGTCCTTAGCAATCTATTTCCCGCACCTGTATACTTTGCTGTATAAGAAACTTGCTGTTTAAGATACATGGATGCCTCATTTAGCAAAGGTAGTTCCTTGCAATGCTTCATATCTTTCCTTCGCAGTGGTGTAATTTATGTTGATACCCTTTTCCTGGAGACTCCTGTTTTTCAACCACGTTTCTTCATTACCAATTCTTTCACAAGACCTCACAAGAAAGTTTTGTGAATTTTTTGTTGACTTTGGAGTTTGTCTGTATCATCGTTCCACTGCACCACACACACTTCTATCAAATCAGTTGCTACAATAGTTGGTCCCTTCTATTAATGGACTCTGTGTCAGAAAGATGATAGAAACTCTTCATTTTTTTTCTGAGTAACAACCGGAATAACAATTTTTAATTCAAGGAAATATGAGAACTCTCTTTGAATCAGGCCAAACTAACTGTGCACAGATCTGGAAGGGGTAACTGCAGTAGAGTTGGGTAATTCTCATCCCTGAGAATCACTCATGAGAGAAAAACTTAAAGCTGGAAAAACCAGATTCTCTTTACTTTTGATTTTATACTTCTCTCTAGTTTTTACAATTTCTTCTTTGCTTCAGTGTGCATTCTCTCACAATTTTCTGCCGGGGTTGTACTTTTTTTTTATGCCCATAATGTATTCACTGTCTCTGTTACATCAGTGTATGCCAGGGCAAGATACCCAGAGAAGCCCATGACAACAGCTACAGGATCTCAAATAGTCTTTGGTGAGCTTTTCTTAAATATTTTTTTCAGTCTATTTGAACTGTTTATAACTATGCTACGTTTCTGCAAAGCTGTCTACTTCAGAGGATGCACCAGCCTTTTCAGAGCTCCGAGCATTCCATAGCCAGATGTCTCACAGCAAAATGTTTTCTCAGCTGGGTGGGAAATCAGTGAAACTGTAGAAGGCAGTGGTGGGAATAAGCAGCCTCACTGATACACTTATATTCTGATTTCACATGGGAGAATGGCACAAAATTCTCAAGTATAAATCCCCATCTTGCTGCTAATTTACCTTAATAAAACCCAGTTCCAGCAGAGCAAATGTAAGCTGACAAACATGGACTACATAGAGTATTACAATATTTCATTCAGAAGTTGCAACTCATCCTGCTTCCAATCATACCTTTGTACTACATCAGGACAATAAATTAATTTTCACTCTATATTTGCAATGTTACTTAAGAATGTCGAATTGTTTCTACTGCAAGGAATTAATGAAAGTCAATTGCATGAGACGTGAATAATGACAAAGAGATTTAAAGTAGCTGTGACTGGTTGTGAAAAGGCACTGAAAAAGGAAAAAAGTCCTTATTCATTTGAGGTGGCTTCTGAGTTGTGTCAGTGTCAACTGAATTCCCTGCCTCAAAAGATTGTATGAATTAATACCACTTATTTTTACAGGAATTTTTACACTTACATTTACATTAAATTGTGAGCTGAAGACTGGAAATTTCTAAAAAAAAAAAAAGAGTAAATGTTGCACAAAAAATAGCAGCCTGGTGTTAAAGTGCATGGATGGAAGTGGGCCCAAGATAAAGAAGCTGAACAGACTTAAAAGGACAAAGACTGTTTCTGGGGTAGTGAGGGAGCATGGTCTGGCTCCTGTACTGGACTTGACTAACCATTTTATACTGATCTGAAATGTTCCATGAAATCATCCTATACAGAGAGGAAAACTCAACTTTTTTCCCAACTTTGAAAAGAGAAAAAATACAAACATTAATGGACTTGTAGACTTGACTCAGCTTTTCCCATTCAAAATCTGCCGCATTGAAGCTGACTTAATTTGTCTCAGAGATTAGCTTTGTCATATATCTTAAATACATGTTTAGGAGTAGAAATCAACATTTTCAGTTCCTCTGCCTCCAGAAAACAAAAAGCAAAGCTAGTCATAGAATCAGTCATAGAATCACAGAAACATTTAGGTTGGAAAGGGCCTTGAAGCTCATTTAGTCCAATTATAAATTTATTTCTGCTATTTTTTCAAAGTTTTACTTCTAATGTTTCTGCTCAATGTTGGAAGCAGAAGCCTTGGCTGTGAAACACAGATAATCAGTCACAGAAAGCTGTGATATTTCATAGGAAGTAACTCCATGCCTTAGCCTTTCTTGCAACAGAAAAAATTACCTGGTGTATATGACCACTTTTGCCACAGCTTCAGCCTTTATAAGTAATGCTGCATTTGTAGTTATGACCACTCAGCAGCTGGCTGATACTAATCTTTTGTTAGGGAGAATTACCTGATTTTACAAATACTTATAGCTGTTGAAGCCATACACTGTCAATGAAGAGAAATCTTTTTCTAAAGATCATTTGAGAAAATATGTGCCCATGACTTCTGCTGGCTACAGAGACTGGAAAAAAGCATTTACCAAAATTATTTTTTCCTGTGAATCAACACATTCTCTGCACACTGTTATGATGGCACCCTAAAGGCAAGGTGTATAAAAATAGTATTTTTGATGTCAAGTCTCCAGGCCTAGCTTACTTCACTTGAGTGTCTTTCTGTGACCAAGTCCAGACTCATTTAACTTTTTAATTATTTCTGACTAATACAAGGTACTCTCTGGTACTGAATCTTGGGTAGTGTGTTTTTCTGTAGGCACCTTTTTCTGCTAACTGTAGCAATGTTCCTAACCTGACATTTTTTACTAATCTGAATTCCATCTGTATGCTTGTTGCTGTATGAAGCCAACTGTGTACTATTCATTTATGTTCATAGACGTCTTGTGTAAGCTACTGTCTCCTGTTTTTGTAAGTAAGATTACAAAAGTCTCTAGGAGTACTGAGGATTTAGACATGATAGATCCATTCAGCTTACCCAGTTTGGCTTCCTGGCCTTTGTCCCCTCAGCACATATTTTTGTTCTTTTCATTAGATCCTTTCCTTGAGGTTGGACTCAGAATATCATTCTGTCATCTCCTTCCTCTTTGTGTCAGTACAAATCTCTTTCATTACTTCTTCCTTTGGCACCACTTAAGGTTGCTCTTGGGCTGGAAAGTCAATTCCTGTGCGTACTGTAATCTTTTCCAAAGCCCTTGCCATCTCTCTCCTTCTACCTTCTGTCCTTCGAACACTAGTTCCTGAGCAAGGCTCCTGGGAGCACTGGCTGCTGCTTCACAGACAGCTGGCAGCAAACTTCAATCAGACTTGCTTCATAATTTCCAGCTCCAAATTACCTTACAAGAATTTGGGCTCCACGTACCTTGTTCCTAATATTACTTTCCTTCACACTCATTGGTGCCATTTCCAAAGAGATGTTGTGTGATCCCCTTTGGAAAAGACAGTGACCAGCACTTTTCCAGCTGGAAATTAAATGGGAGGGAGGTGGGAGCAACAGAGTGAATGGGGAAGGTGTGGGGGGGAGATGGAGGAGAGGTGGGCCATTTCCTGACAGAGATGGGAAAATGCACTTTTGGTCTTTCTTCTTCTGTTAAGAGGCCTGCTTGGTATACCTGTCCTGTCCTGGACTAGTCATGATAGGGGAAAGAAATGAGGTGTGAGCCTTCAGTCCAAGTAAAGATGAGGGGCCAGTCGCTCAGTATGGGAGCTTAGGATGTAGCTGTGTGATTGTGAAAGCACAACTGCTGTAACTGCCCAGCATAACTGGGCCTGGACTGAAGCCAGGAGCAGCCAGACTGGGTAAACCTCTGTGGAGTGGGCTGTGTTTGCCCTTGTGTCTTCCCAAGCTCTAGCACTAGGTATTTAATCCCTCTAGATGTCAGTAGTACAAGATAAGGAATACAAGGAGATGGTTTTTACAGAAAGTTGAAACAGAAAAGGCAGATGAAACTTCTCTTTTGGGTTATGCTTATTTTTGATAAAAATATTGCTTCTTTCCAAGTTTACATTACTTTTAATAAGATATAAAAAAAAGATATATAAGATATATAAAAGTTGTTTAATAGGTGGTTTTGAATTGAGTGAATTCAAAATACATATGTTAACCACCTCTTATTTTTCATGTTTTGGAATGGATTTTCTTCAGCTCTTGACAAGGCCCAGACCAAACACAGTTCAGCTGAAGAGGCAAGCTGAGGAAAATGTCACAGGCTAAGCTTGAATTCAAGCCGTGGCCACCCATTTCCTACACTTGTGCTATAGCTCTTTCCTTTCTGCAGGCCAAAGTTTTGCTGTTGATTTTTCCGTATGTGGACATCTACTGCATGCAAATATTTTTACCTTTTACACTGAAGCTGGAAAATATGTTTTGTATATGTGATCTATTCTTTAGGCCAGCATAGATGCTGCAGACATTGGCAGTAATCAGCAACTGCATTAACAAAGTTTATGGTCTATACTAGTGTACATGTACAGCCCAGCCTTTTCCCAAGGATAAACAGACTGTCCTTCATCCACCCAGATCAGGAAAGAATCTCTGCTGGACAAGGGAAGGATTACTTCTTCATGGGCCATGGAAGAGCATCTGAGCTGTTTCTGCCTCATTTGTCAGCTCCTTCCCTCTCCAAACTGATTGATGCCCAGGGTGTTTTCTCTGCAAGGAAGGAAAAAGATTTTGAGCACATCTTCCAGCTGACTAGCACAGAAGGCTTTCCATGGGACCTCTGTCTGGGAGAGCAATGAACAGGGTTTGGTGGGAAGGAATAGTGCACATGGAAAAAAGGCTGTAAAGATGTTGTCTTGTAATGTTGTGGTGTCTTGGTGCCTTGTTCTGTCTCTCAAACGGCAACTGTTGGCTCTTGCAGGTTTGTGAAATCAGAAATGATGACTATTTCTAATCTCTTACACTCCTCCCCACCAAAAAGCCTGTTTAAAAATAAAGCAAGCAGGAAAACAAAAATTGCCTTGTCAAAGGATATGTTTGAACAACATGTTACATTCCTGTCCCTGAGCAGATGGTGGTGATGTGTTCAGAGAGTCTGTGTGCTCATGGTAGGGAGAAGTCAGCAGGAACAGGAGCTGAATGCCAGTGTCCCTGTCACTCTGTGTGGTGGTGGCTGGGAATAGAAGGGGTGCATTTTTTGCCCCTTTCTGCCACCGTGTGCAGACATGGTAGAAGTTGCAGATGGCTTCAGATCTCTCCTCACCCTTCTATACTCCATCGTGGGCATCCCAATCCCAGAAGAAAAAGATCTGCCTGCTGTCCCCCTGTCACCTCTCTCCTCCCACAGGCCACAGCACTGGCAGGAGACGCCCCACTTGAGAAAGTGGGCTCCTCTTGGGTGGTTGGTCAGACAGGTCCTATTGCCCAAATCTTGTAAGGAAATACAGGGAGGCAGACCTGAAGTTTCCTGTGTGTTGGCATGCCTTTAGACAGCTCTGGAATAAATATATTATACTAATGATATTAGCAAACCAATTTAAAAAAAATAACCAAACGGAAATTTGCAAATTTAATTTTTTTTCTTATATTTACATTTATTTTATGGTACTTTGTACCAGAAATGCTGACCAAATAGATTCCATTCAGAGCAAGCCTGTTTTTTTTATTTGCTTTTCATGGACCTGTAATCTAACTGTTCAGAAGGGCATAAAACCAGCACTTTGAAGACCAGTGATGTCAAACTATGCCAGTTCCTTAGACAATAAAATGGCCAAGCTTAGTTGGTTTTCACCCTACACTCCACCAGTGAAATATCCATGGAGCAAACAGAAAACTGTTAGTAGTTTCTGAAGGAGGAAATGCTTCCGCAGAAGAATGGGTTAGCTGAGCAAAATATTTCATTTTAAGAAGCCAATGAATAGTGGTGATATATACCACTGGTTTTATCTCAGCTGGCTCCTATTTTACTTGAGTGAGACTGTGCAAGGCCTTTTTGCTCCATTGAAGAGCCAAGACTTGCTCTTGGAAGCTGAGTAATATGTCCTGAGAATTTACTCTGAACTACTTAACTCTTCTGCATGAGCCAACAGTTTCTGTATCTCCCTCAAAGCTGCACAGACTGTTATCTCTGCTGTTACCTGAGCACCAGATTAAAAGGTGTCATGAAGCTTGGTATTCACTGAAGGTAGTTTTGTTCATGTCCGTATAAGATTGCTAGGAAATACTGATATTTTATAACAAAGCTATCATCACAGATCTATGCAATTTACAGTCTCAATAGCTGGACTATATCATGATACCATTAGTGTTGGGCAAAATGTGACTTCCCATTTCCCCTTTGAAAAGTCTCTTTGATGTTAAATTATATCTTAATGGGACTCTTACAAGACCTTTAAAGAAAATATCAGTCAATACCTTTTCACTGCTGTGTGTTTTAATAAACCAGCTTTTCAGAAGCCAATAAACTGTGGCAGTGTTGATAATTCCTTTTGCTAACAAAGCTAAATATAGAAGTGTCTCATCATGCTGATTTCTGTGTTTTAATTTTTTGATCATCCAGCTGGTCTGAACTATATCTTTCAATTCAGTGCTGTATTTGTCTTTGGCTCTTATGCTGACCTGCAAGTAAAGTGATACAGATTTAATTCTGT
>VWYI01043200.1:0-66463 GCA_013399455.1 Anthoscopus minutus
ATAATATATATATATGTGTTTATGTAAGATAAGGCAGAATGTTACAATAAAATATACTTAAAAAGCAACAGAATTATTAGAATTACAATGTATGGAAATGTTCAAAAGCAATTTTTCATTCAGCTCATTTTGTATGTGTGCAGTTGGCTCCCTTCCTCCCCATCCTACTCATCCCTGAAAGCAGCGTGCTGTTATCCTAAGTAGTGTCCAGTCCAGCCTTCTTTAATCATGATGAAAAGCCTAAAATCCAGAAGAAGACCCAATGTAGTGATATTTTTTTAAACAGAGAAACACTTAGCAAGCATTTATTGTGATTTGCCTAATTATAGCAATAGCAGAGATGTGCCAATATGTCCATTACAGTCTTACTCACTGCAACATCTCATTGGAGAAAGTGAACTTTCAGCTCTAATTAATTGCAGCAAACTTGACAACTTTCCTTATGGAATATAATATCCAAACCCCCTGTTTGTTTATTTGGGTCTAGTTCAGACTGGTTCGACAGATTGAAATTATTCCTGCACTGTTTTGATTTTGGGGTGGAGAAATTCCTTAACAGTTCTGAATTATACAGTGCAATGAACTTCTTCACACTATAACCTTTGCTACATTTACTATACGGAGAGATTAAATCCTTAAATAGTTGTTAAAAATAATTGCTGAAAAATAACTGTTCAGGTATTTTAACAATAGTCTTCTGAGTTTTACCAAAAGTGAGAGTGAATTCACTTCATTCTCAGGCAAATTTAACAATGAATGAGGGCACAGTGAAGGGGAAAAGTGATGTAGTCTTGCTTACCAGAAGGAACAAGAAGGAGCACACCAATGAAAAACTTGAACTGAACTGAGAACCCATCTTGTTGGCTCTCCACACAGAGATTCTTTCCTTTTTGCACAAGGTTGCTTTTAAGGGTAGTAACTGTTTATCTGATTGTATTTGATTCATACTGTGACGCAACAAAGAATAGGGCTCATCAAAAATGAGGATTGGTGTTACATCCTCTAAAAGGGCTGAACATCCTGCAGCAATGTGAAATATTGTATGATAAGCTGAATATGATATCATTCTCCAGGTTCAGCAAGATGGCTGTCTTCCTGAAAGTCAATTAAACAAGAATTTTCAAGCCAGGAACAGGCATCTGCTCAGCCAGTGTGAATAGCTGTTGGTCAATACCGGGGAGTACCTTTAAACTGGTTATTCAGGTGGTCTTAACTCTAGTTTCTTCTTTTGACATTTGCGTACTAAGGAAATAGGCTTTTCCAATCTTGGGCACAATAAACATTATTAATTTAATTTTCTCTTAACAAATTTAATCTGCTTACCCAAATGTATTTATATGCAAGAGAGTTATAAATTTAACTGGATATTTAAAGACTTGTAAGCCTTTCCACTCTCTAATTCTTAGCCAAGGTAACGTTATACTTCTATCTATAGACAGCATGAGAAATGCAATGCTATCTGTCTTGTTTATCTTTCAAAAGCAGAAATAAGCAGCAAGACTGAATCTCTTTATGGCTTCAAACTAAGCTCCTTTCATTTTTGTATATCTAATTCATATTCTGCTCTCTTCAGTCAATTTGTGACAAAAGTGTCTTTATCATCCTTGCTTGTTAGTATGTGTAAGTAATGCAATAGGGAAAAGTAGCTCAGCAGCGAGAGACTGCTCCACATTTCCTGTTTTCCAGGAGCAAAAGGGAGATTTCATGTATTATTGCTATGCCTTATGGACATAAGATTCATTGTCATGATCCCAGAAAAACTTTTCCAATTATGAAAAATGCAGGGTTGATCTTTTGGGCACTGGAAACTTCCTGGGAATTCTCACGCAATTTAGTGCTGTTACCTAATTTTTTAAAATAACTGCTGAGATAGACACTTATTTCATGTAAATTACCATTTCTAACTTAGGCTTCCAAAGTTTTAGTTTATTATACTGGATGATTTAAAACACAAGAAATGCATGATTACATTTTCTGTGTTTTTCTTCATAATTTCTAAAAAATTTATTTTAGAAATACACGTATGTAGTTGAGGCAATTGTTGTTTGAGTTGCTAAATTACCATTAATTGGTTTTCACCTGAAATCACAGAACTTAATTTATTCAGGATATCATAATTCTGGCCCATATTATGTGATTTTCAACCACTTCATAATTTTTATAGGAAATAACTGTTAGGATATAGCAGTCACCACATTTTTTCTCACCAGGCATATACAGGTATTAATTTATATGCACAATATGCAACAGGAAAAGAATAATTCCAAAGGGAGAATCCTATATCACTCAAATATGCTATTGCATATTCATTATATGTGAACATTGATATACCCAGATAAACTGTGGAATCACTATGATTGTAGGTGCAAATTATGTAATTGTACATGCTGGTAATTTCCATAACTCTTTGCCTGTGAAGTCACCATATTTGCTTGTGTGATAGTGGCATCAGCATTCTCAAATTAGAGAATTTACTGTGGGGCAAAGCATTTAAGAAAATAAAGTCCTATAGGGTAAGTCTCGCTTCCATACAAATGTTTCCAACCCTGAAACAAATTGGGAGAGGTGCATGGAAACAAAACAAAATTATGTCTCTCAAGAATGTTATTGGGAGATTTTCACATGGTATCGCAACATTTTTAAATAGCAATTGCCAAATGGCAGTGCTGCAGTATCGGGATGAAAGAGCCCTTGCAGAAAAGTCTGTTAAAAAGCATGGATATCAAAGAGTTGTCATGCAAATGTCAGCTCCATTTTGCAGCTATTAATCTAATGCTTTAATCTAACAAGTAATTCCAGCCATTATACTTTGCTTGCATCACCTGGCCTTCTTCAAGGGTTAGTCAAACTGCTCCACAGAAAAACTTGAGAATGGGCCTGTTTTGCTGCCTGACTGTGCTATCTCAATCTCTGGCACAAGTTCCTTTTTCCTCTTACTCTCCCACAAAGCAATATTAAGCTTTTATGCTGTTGGGGAAGGTCACTTGTTTCCTTAAATTAGCAACATACTACTGACTGCTGGAATTTTAGAGAGAACAAATCTTCCATAAAACACCCTGTTTCATGGTCTGGATAGGCACATATCCAAAATTATGATATAATTTATAATCTTTTGCTTGAAAGTGATGCATGATGTTAACCTAGCCTTAGAAGAAGAGCATTAAGAGCATGTCTATACCATCTGGTGCACGCTGAGGGAGAGCTTCCCAAGGCAGGAACACAAAAATGAGTTAACCTATAGGCTCACTGCAGAACAGACCCAAACAAGTAACACAGCACTGCTGCTCCCAAGTTAATTGAGGGATCAATGAGATGTTTTTCTGACATGCAAGTCCTCAACAGGATGGATTTCCCCAATCACAGTACAGCACTAATAATCTTCCTTGAACTTATCAAGTGAGCTATTTATCTCTTTAACTTTGATCCTTAACGCCTTAAATCCTGTCTCTTTAATAAACACTGTGATCATAAGCACCACTTCAATGGTTTAATAAATTAGTTCTTCATGTGACTGTACAGAATTAATATTACACATTTCAGTAGGTGTGCTAAAACAACTGCCAGTCATGCCCACTAGTTAGCTTACAAGGTTGGTCTTCTCTCTACATGAAACCTGTCCAGGAAGACAGAACAATCCTATCTGTTGTCGTGTTTTTTATTTAAAGTCAGTGACGGGAAGTATGACAACTTTGTCTGCATCCACTGGCTACGTGAACAGCTCTGTTTGTCCATTTCTTTCCAAACCAAACTATTTTCTGTTCTCAGACTCTACCTCTCTAGATCTTTTTAGCAAACCAGAAGCCTCAGAAAATGCTACAAATTGGCGCTTGTATCCTAACTGCACTTCCAGCTGCCTGCCTTTGACAGCTTCCAAGTCAATGTCAAGTACAAAACCAAACCTATAGGTTGTGTCACCTTCTTGGAGAGATGAAACCATTGGGAGAGTTCAGAGAAAGAGAAAGAAATGCATGGAAATTCTTTAAAGAAAGACAAATGTTGCCAGAGGTAGCTTACAAAAGCCCATCTGCTTTAGTGAGCAGATACGTGGGCATGATCCCCACTTTTTTATTTATGTAGGGCTTATATTTGTAACGTGGAGTGAGAACAATACCCCAGTTCAACACCAGCTGTATGATTTTAGATAGCACTCACTAGCCAATTGCACAAGACCAGTTCCAATCTGTCAGTGTAGTGTGGTCTGTGCTGTCACAGGAAGTGTTGTTTTTGGAACAGTTTGAGCAGCCATTGCCATTTTACTGTCTACTGACAGAAATTAATAGTGAAGGCCTTGTAAAGCAATTTATCAACAGCTGTTTGAATTCACACTTTTTGCACTCCTCCTATCTCCAGACCAGAAGGACTGCCTGCCTATTTACGTCAAAATGTCAGTGGAAGGTAGAAATTGAGCAGGACTGACTCCTGGGAGTAAATTATCTCAGTGCCACAGGGTTTCATTAAACTCCACTCGGGCTGGTTTTGGAAGGGGCTAAAAGGCTCCAGCTCAGGCTGGTCACAGGAGAGATGTAAACACAGATGCATCTAGAGAGCCCAGCCCTGCAAACACAGGCCACAGACAGTGCAATCTGCACTGCATGGAAAAGTAATGGCAGAAAACCTCGGAGAAAAGCAGTAGCTTTTCCTTCAATTCAACCATATAACATAAAGTGAAAAACACAGACATGTTAACAAACATAAGAAGAAAGCTTATTTTAAGCCTTTTCAGCCTTTTTTTTTTTTTTAAAAAAAAAGCCCTCCACATTCCTAGTCTGAGAGAAAATCTGAACTGCGCCTGTTTCAAAGACTTATAAATTAAGTTTCTTCTTCTGAAAATGCCGGGCTGAGGTTATTGTTCTTTTATATCCATAAAATAAAAAGTACTTGTGACACAAATTGTTCTGCCATCCACCTTGAATGGCAGTGTAATACTGCTAGAATACAACAGTACTCGTAGATGTATCTTATTAGAAGTGACAGGGTTATACAAGTAGTGCTAGAGTGGCAGTCAATTTCAGTACTCATATAGAAATCAAGAACCATACAAAAGATCAACAACAAAGAAGTGAACAGAATATTAACGATCTTTTGAAACAAATTTTTATGGTTCATTTTTAAGGAAAATAATTATTTGTTAATGAGAAAATTATTTGTATCAATATTTGTTTGTATAGATGCATAAACAAATTGAAATTAAATCTTCATTGAAAAAACATCACTCTGAGATACACAGTGATTCTAAAAGGATTACCGTTTAAAGCATGAATGACATTTAGGTAAAAATAGGTTTGTATGCAATAGCTTTGAAAAGATTAATCTCTAGACAGGTTTGTCCATGTAGTTTTTCTCACAAGCTTGCATCACAAATGGAATAAGCTTTAAAGTCTTGCAGAAACTTTGAAAGCACATTTTCCAGTAGCAGGGTTTATTTTCAGCAATTTATCTTTTGCAGTTTCCTTTCTTTGAATGCTACTTTTGAGGCTGTTTTGTGTGAAGGATAACAGCAAACGGTCTGGAAGAACCTCAAAGGGGTGGGGGACAGGAAAAAAGGAAGGCTGTCTTCCTTGGCAAATAAAAATATGCTTTCTCTCATGCAAAATGCTGATTTTTCTAGTATAGGGGGAAAAAAAAAGAAGGGTGTTCTTAAATTTCTAGCAGCACCTAAAATAACCTTAATTATTTGCTATCTTAACCACACCATCAAAGCCTTAAAAATTCAATGAGGAAAAATTGGGGTTTCTTTCTTCAAAGGAACTCATTGTATATTTCACCATGAATACAGAGAGGAGTGATTTTCTTTCCTGTAAAAGGTGTGATTTTTATTGCAAATCAGAAAGACTGTGGAGGTCCAGACTATGTTTTACACCAAAAGATTGGCACACAAGGAGCCTTCATGACATATTGCAAGGTCAGGAGCTGTAAAAATTAATGCAGAGAGCATACCCCAGTTAATAAACAGTTTTACAGAATCTGATCAGCCCAGGAATGACTGGAATATACTTTTTTCTTAGTATAGTATTTGTTTGTGGTTTGTAATTCCTTGGGAATACTGCCTTGGTTACTTACACATTCTTTTTTCAGATTTGAGATGAAGTGCAAAGGTAGAAACATGAGAGAAACATGGATAGGAACCATCAGAGCAGGGTGAAGGGTGAAGAAAAACTCACTGAAGGACAAATACGACTTTATACTCTGACTCATCTTAGTAGAAACAGATTTTACTGTGAAATGGGATTAAATCTTCACTTCTCCATTTGAAATGCCTCTCCTGACTGTTGCAGGATGTGAATATTGAACTGCTGCTCTGCAAGGGGTGCAGGAGAATCCTCCCACCAGGACCCCCTTAGCACGGCTCGTGAGTTCCACTTGTGGGTAACTACAGCCACAGAAGGTGTAGAATATTTTGAGACAATCTGTCATCTATCCATGGCATTGATGTAGCAGAGTCTGGGGCATACTTCATCACACGGAGGAAATATTTTACTCCTTCTTTCAAGCTGTAAGTGTTTTAATAAAGACTACATGCAACACCTACTAATTCAGAGAAGAAACATAGGTGAAACCTAGATATAAATGCATAGACCTAGTTGAATTGTGAGACTGAAAATGCCATTGTGAATTGACTGTGGCTGTACTGTCCATGTTATGGATCTGAAGACAGGATATACATTTGAAGAAAATACCTGGTACTATCAGTGACAATGTGAGATCACAGTTGAACCTGGGTGCTCAGAGTGAGACAATCAGATTACCTGTGTGCTTTTTAATTACAGTTTATTAACTTTGTTTCACCTCTGTATACTTGCAGAGGTGCTTTTCTTTAACAGACCTTCTCTTTCAGTACTTCTTGTTTATCACTGCATAGAATTTTTTTCCAGTGATACTGAACCCAGGAGAGAACAATCACTTCTCCCAGCTTCACAAAATGTGCCATCTCTAATGGCATCTCTAATTTGTCTAATGAATGTCACTATTTGGCTCAAGATATTTCTTCTCAAATCCATGTGCCTTGCCCTTATATGAGAGGTCATCCTGTGGTAGTACAGGGCAGCTGCTGGGTGGGCACAGATGGATTTCTGTTGCTCTGGTTTGGTGCAGTGTCTGAGAGTAACTGCACTTTCACTGGCTTTTAAGGTTAAGGAGCTAAGAGCAGCCAAGGCACAGTTATACGTGTGAGCTTTGGAGGTGTTGATTGCTACTGTGTGGGGCAGTGGGAAAAAAGTGGCATCTTAAATTGGTATAATTAAACCAGAGTCCTAAATCAGAGAAAACCTAATGTAACTTAACTTTTTCTAAAATTACGTTTTTACAGCTGATAAGGCAACAGGAAAAATTGAACAAGTAAGGTTACTGTTATATTATTCCTTCTCAGCATGACAAAAAAATGAGATAGTAAATGATGATAAATTTAGGCAACCAAAATGTGTTTGTGGGGAAAATTGCAACTCTCTTCCTGACCTGAGCATGTAATGAAGATGCTGAACCAGCAATCCTTCTGAGGGAAAGCTGGATCAAAAATGGTCATCATTAAATGAAAAAAGTTTCAGGGAAACGAACAAATGCAAAAACAGGTAAAAGTATGGTTGTTTACATTTTTCAATTATGATTTTTTTCCCACATAGTTTTCTTAATCCATAAAAAATCATCATAATTTCACACTATTATTTGGTTTTGATGGTTTAATTTTTCTACTTAGTGTTGAACAAGTGTTCTGTGATTGTGAGACCTGATGAGATCATTGTGAAAGAGCTTGTACTTACACCTGTTTTACTTTCAAGGCAGTGCACTCCGCAGACATGGAAGTAAGAGGGTCAAATAAATCTTGATCAGAGCTTTGCCCACAACAGATCACAGTGGTTTAGCCATAAGGCAGTAAGAGATAATGTTTCAAAGGTGAGTAAGACTGTGTAAAAACTGCTTTTGTCTTGCCAAGAGACTAATCTGATTAGCAGACAATCCCTTCATGTTTTGGGTGTAACATCTTAGAAATGAGGCTTTTGGTCGTTTTTTTTCACTGAATTCTACCAGTGGGAAGAGTTGAACAGGTTGATTTGTGTGCTTTCCAGTGGGATGTATAAGCACAAGTAGAGCTGGTTTGTAGGTTATTTCAGCTGGTAGAGCCTCTCTATGCTTTTTGTATAGAAAATAGGTGTTTATTACTTGGAAACCCAGTAGAGAGTTGTCCTTTAATCATCTAACTGTGGGATCTGACATGTTATAAAATGCACCTGTTAGAGGCTGTGCTGGAATTCAATTAGTTCTCATGTGACTTTTGCAGCTGAACTAATGGGCTGAAAGGTTATACTGGGTAAATACAAAATCCCAAATTGATTCACAGGGAAGTCTGGAGAAATGTCATGATTTCACTTTGTAAATTTTGGCCATACTACAATAACCACATTGTTATTTTGCTTTAAAAAGACCCTAACCACGGTGATACCACTTACTTATTTTGAAATTTCAAAACAAAAGTATTTTAGTTAATATTTTTCTGTTAAATATCAGATCCTTCCGAGTAAGAAAGAAAAATTGCTGTACTACAACAGCTACAGTTTGATAAATGGTGCCCATTCATTTTCACTCATTGTTTATATTGTCATGTTTGACTAGTATAGCAAGTCATAGAGAAAATTCATTAAGAAGGTTATTATAACTTCTTAAGAAGTTATAAAGAAAAGTTAAGAAAACAATTACTTTAATTGACCTGCCTAATACGAACCCATAATTACATTATAAAAATTTAATAATAAGAGGCAATTCTCTTGTAGCTATGTCTACTATAGAAGATATTTTTTTGGGGGTGTGTGTCCACCAAGAATTTGGCAGATTTATTTCCCTTTGTGTTTTCATTTGACATTCTATAGCATGGTCTGGTATCCACTGCATTATGCATTTCCTACTTTTACATTGAACAAACAGAACTTTTATTGGTTTACTAATAAGAATGATGCAAAAACTATATCTTGAATCAGTTTAATGTAATCTTTTAGTGTCTTTCACATTTTGTACATTTTAGATTTTGCATCTGGTAAACACCAAATTAAAAACGTTTGATGTTTACATACATCTACATAGCAAATGCATAAAATCAGACTGTGAACAAGATAATACAAAAAGCTAGAAATCTATGTTAATACCTACACAATTTTTGTTATCTTGTCAGATTTTTTCCAATCCTTCCTCTGTTGAAAGTTGAGGCTAACAGACTTTGATCTCTTGGTCTAACCCGGCTGGCTCCACATATCTGCACACTTGTCATGAGCTACTGCTTTCATAATGCAGAAACCTGAGATACATTATGCTTTTCACAAAAGCCATTAACAGACCTTATTCTAAAATGACCATAGCAGTTGGTTTTGTTTCCAAGTGTATTTTGTTATAAATCAATAAGATTTATTGATAAGAATGCAGAGATGTTTACTTTATGATGATTATGATGGTAACTTTGTTTTTCCCATGTTGAGAGGGCGAGTGGATCACTGCACCATCCTGGGGAAGCTGCAGTACTCTTGAGCTGTGGCCAAAGCCCTTCCACCAACTCCTGCTCCCCACTCATCAACCTCTGAGAGCAGGGATGGGGAGAAGTTGGATCATTACGCTGCCTCCTGGCCAAGTTATATTTTCAATAAACTTGTTCAAGCAAACCACCAAACCATTTTGGCTAAAACTTTCAAAATAACATCAACCTGAGGCAGTCTTGGCAAAGACTTTAAGCCTTAAGCACTGTTTTAAGTGGCATCTGCGAGAAAATTTAGGTGGCCTTCTAAATGAGACCTTAAACCTAGAGGAATACAAGAAAATCAAGCAGTCTGTTATGTTACTGTGAATACCCAATATTGCCTGAGTATATAGCTCCTCTTGTTCTCCCCATGCTCTCCTGGTTTTAGATTTGAATTTATAATTTTAGTTTTTTAAAGTTTATTTATTAGCACAGCACAAAGCTTAACTAAAGGAATAACCTTAGTAGCCCTTTGAATAGGTATTGCTCGCCATTTCTGTCTCTGGTTTTTGCTCATATTTTCTTTTTTTATTTCTTCAAGTGGAAGATGCAACAGATCTTGACAGCTTAATGATTGTAAACCCTGGGTTAGCAGAATGAATGCATCCTTTATGAAGTTTTCCAGTTTTTGAGCAAATAAATCTGGCCCTGCTCCTGTGTACTTAAGCTGCCTCTAGTCAGTGCTTGGAGAACTGCCATTCCCTGCTGGTTGCTGCCATGGTTAGAAGCCTAAGTAAAGCAAAGTTATCAGGCAGCTGGATGCAATGTTAATTAATAGATCTTGAAAATGTCTTAACACCCAGCCTTAGAAGAACCAAACCTACTTTTCTATTTGTAGTTTTCATAGAACAATATGCACTTATAATTTAAAAAAATTTTACTTTTGAAAGATTAAATTTTAAAATTAATTGATGATATTTTTATAATAGATAATTAATTTTATTATTTAATCCACGGTTATCTCTGGGATTTTCTGTCTGTTATGATACAAATATCTTGCCCATCTTGAGACAGTTACTGCACCATCTCAGGCCACAGAGTGCCTTTAAACAATTCAGATTATCAACAGTAAGACTGTTTGACCCCATAATGACTAATCGAAATGCTTTTTCTGAACTTTAATCAAATGTCTTCCTATGGCTCTATGTTAATTATTGCTTAAATACAGCAGTTTAAAAGAAAACACAATTTTAAGAGATTAGACAAACAGCCATGGAATCACTGTGATCACTCGTAATATAATAGAAAAATCAGTAGTGCAAGAATTCATTACAGAAGAAAGTTCAGGATGTTCATGATAATAAAATCAACATAAACCACTGAAAGCCAGATATCCCCCCTTAAAAGTATGAAACAATACTTTTTTTTATAACAGATGTTATTGAATAATGACTAATGGATATCAAAATTAAAATAGAAATTTTTCAATATGTAGGAATTATATTGATTAAAACTGAAAAATGCATGTCTTGTATTTCTGTTGTGAAAATGTTGTCACATAAGCTTCAACATTCAAAATAATCTCCCCTCCATGGTCAGTGAAGATCTGGGAGATTTCCTTCTTCTCATCTACTCTTTTTCTTCCTTGATGGTTGTATTTAATTTGCACTAAGCTCCTATGAAGAGAAAGAAGCAGAAGCAGCTTCTCCTATTTATTTAGTTTTAGCAAAAAGCAATAAGGGTTTAAAAGCACCCAAGGGGCCCAAGGCCAGGCTGGCCAGGAGCTGCTGAGGCACACAAAGCCTGTGCCTGGCTTTAAACTGCACCTGATATGTGTGTGGCTACAAGGTGCAGAGAGGGAGACCCCAGCAAGGGAAGTGGCAGTGAGTATTTCATTGGAAAAATTCAACACAAATAACTTCTTTTGAGCACTGAGTTTGTTGTCAAGTCAGAGGTAGATTTCAGGGTGAGAAAGTTGGTCGCTCCTATTAGTTTCTGTGGAGTGCAAGTAAGTAAAGAATTGCCCATTTTCCATGGCAGAAAAGAGAAGCATGAAATAAATACTTGGCTCACCTCATAGGATTTTGCTCTAAACAAGCACAGCAAGACCTTGGTCTGTAGTCACCCAAGCCAAAAAGGCAGCAGCTCCTTCCTGAGTTGCTGGAGGGCTAAAACCTGGGGAAATGACACTGAACCTGGCACCCCACTTTGCAGAACAGCCTGTGCCCAGTGTGAGCCAGACTGCTGTGTCCTCATCTCTTGCCAGCACAGCTCTCCAGGGTCCTTCATTCCATTCTGGGCACAGGGGTCTGCTTCCCCCAGCCTTCTCTGTGTGCTCATGAGGCTTTACTGAGATGAGCTCACGGATTTGTTTATGTGGCATCAGTCAGTAGTGTAGGAAGGCAATTACCTCCCTGTCAGCCAGCAAGGGGAGAGCAATCACTGCGGCTGAGGTTTTCCAGGATATGTTCTTGGACCATGCTTTGGAGGCTCCAGGGCAATACTCATCTGGTGTGCATTGTCAGCCTTGCTACGCCAGTCAGCAGAGAGCTGTCAGATTTGCACTGCCTGAGAAGCTGTTTCTCCAGTGACAGCCCTGCAAGGCTGGGCCTGCTTTGTGTTAGGTGGTGACTGGCTCAACCCCAGAGAGACCTCTGAGCACAGCCCTCTTTAGTTTTGGGAAAGTTTCTTTAAGGTTCATTTTAATGCTACAACCAGAAGAAACTGTCACATTTCAGAGTAGGAACACATGCTCCTTTAAGTCCTCATCAGGTTTTAAGACAGCAGAAAAGTGGCAAGTTCTTTTAATATTCAGCAGAGAGGATGGCTTAGCAGCTGCCGAGTAGAAGCAGTTGACATTGCTTGGGAACAGGAGCAAAAGTTGCTCTTGCTCACTCCTCCTACCTCCCTCAGAAGACTGAACATAATAAATATAGTGGTAAGAAACAAATGGTCTCCCCCGCTGCTTTACTAGAAACTGGAGTGTCAAGTCTTCCTCTCCTGGATAAAAAATAGAGTGGGCAGGATGTGACAGGATTTCTAAAATAAGCTTTGCAGAAGGTAGACAACACAACCAGGATATGAGCAAGAGGGTGGATATGATTTGAGGGGGCACGACTGTGTGATGGAAAGCCCTGAGGAGGAGTAGGAAGAGAAAAACCATGAGTGCTTGGTACGTAGTACAGCATTTACAGTCCCACTTCACAGGACATTTGTGGTTTATGAGGTATGCTGAGGCAGCTGCTGGATGTGTATAATTGTATTATCACAGTAATGGATTATGTTTTAATTCCCTGTAACGTGCCCTATCCCAAGTAAAGCAAAGAAGCAAATTTGGTTTCTGTGCCAAGCAGCAAGAAGTGTTGCAGATTTAAGACAAGCTCAGAGAGCTGTGATGACTCCTCACCATGCATTGTGCTGTCCCACATGCAGCTCTGTGCAGTCCCTGTTCCAGGGCTTTCTAGAAGAGGGAGGATGTCTCCCAGGAAGGAGAAACACTCTGTCCCTAGAAAATTTTTTACTGACAGAAAAAAAGTTTCCTGTTTTAATCCATTAATTTAGGAAAAGTTAGAGAAAGGGGATGAAGCAGCTTCACAATCAAGATCAGATCCTCAGCTGGTACAAGCAGTCAAACTGTCCATGACACCTGATAGGGTGTAGTAATCTAGCCAGAAATTTAAAAAAAAAAAAAATTAGAGTAATAGGTGAAAAAAATAGAGTTGCAACTCATGTCCCCAAGAGAAGAATCTCATTCTTATTTTACACATCTACATCTCAAAGATTGCCACCATTTTTTGGCAGAAATTCTTGCACAGAACAACTCTGCCCTCAACTTTGGCATGCAGGAACGAGGAGTGACTGCAGAGGTGATGCTAGTCACACCAGAGCAGTCTTAAAGAGATGCAGGTGAAGCATTCATTTGCTGTACCAATAGCACTGCGAGAGTGTTGGGTTGAGGCTGTGATAGAGCAGGCTCAGGGTGGACAGCTTGTTGCTAACACTGCAGGCCTGCCTGGGACTTTATTGGCTCTAAATGTATGAAAAGACAGTCTCAGAGGAAAAAGAGACTGATCCAGAATGCTTAATCAGTAATGTAGTATACACCCCTACCAAGTGTTTTTTGTAAAAGAAAAGCTACCAAATGTACAGTTTTGACTGAGTATCTGGACTTCAGTGTGTTACCAATAGATCCAAAATCAATAGGCAGACTCTTATGGCTGCAGTATCAAGGAGGTTTAGGAAAATATGGTCAAAACTCACAGAGGAAACAGGTTGTTGGGGTCCTGCTGCAACATTTGAATGAATTCAAACATCTAATACCAATTAAGTGAGGCAGTGCTAAACAGCGATCCTAACTCAAGCAAGAGTCTAGCAAAAAAAAAAAAAAAAATGGTTTTCCCTCTGGGTGTGGTCCTAGAAATGATCCTTAGAGCTGTTAGACATACCCCAGGCATGAGTCAAGAAGCATTTATAAAAGTGGCTCTGCACTCTTCGCTCTTCAGTGAAGGACAGCAGATATTTCATTCAGGCAGCAAAGGGCATCTGCCTAGCTGAGTGAAAAAGTTATGCTGTCTCTTCAGCAAAACCATAGCTGATCTGTTGGAAATATTCCCCAAAAATGCTATATTGGTGTCCAATGGACATGTAGAGTCATCAAAAAGAAACATACTTTACATGCGTTTTCAAGGCTTTTTGTATTGGGTCAGTAAAAGGGAAGGTGTCAGATGATGTGATAGTGTACAGCTAAAATATTTTCTTTTAACAGCCTCATTGTGTGTTGCTGGTGAGTGAGTTGTAAGATGATCCTCTGGACACATATTTTGGAAACTTTTTGGTCAACTGCCATGCAGCCAGCAGATTTAGGGCCAGTGATTAAGTTACTGAAGCTTTTGTTTCTTAAGTATGTTCTCCTCAATATATCTTTCAGGGCTAGCCATGTGCCAAGGGGTTTGTAACCAAGCTGTGATTCTCTTTCATGCTTTCAGAGGTCTCATTACAGGCTGCTGGCACCCACAGCCTGCTTCCTGCTTATTTCAGATGACCACAGCAGTCAGCAGAAGCTGAACAGAGGAGAGAAGTCAGTTAACAAGAGGGGCACAAGGAAAGAAAATGTGTGTTTCATCTGAGAAGACAGAGGATTTTATTTGTTACAAAATGGTGATTGCTCTGATCCCAAAGCTCAAGAAATTCTTTGTATAGATACTTTTTCACAGGAGCCAAAGCTGGACTTTTGAAAGCAGCAGGGCATTATGCAGAGTTTTTGTAGGTTTTTCTGAGATACAGGCTTCAGGAAAAGCCTTTCTTCTGATTCATGGTCAGGGTAATTTGTTTAGCTCTCTTGGCTTCCTTACTGTTAGCCAGTAGATTTGAGGGCTAGGAATTTAATTATGGAGAACGTTTGCTTTGCATCCATATTGTGGTTTATTCATATTGTTGCCATCCTGCTTTAACTATGCTAAGAAAACCATTGTGGTGTTTGTTTTGTTTTGTTTTCCTTTCTTTTATTTTGTTTTGTTTGTGCTTTGGTTTGTTTTGTTTTTGTCTTTTTTCTTCTCAACAACTTCAACAATTTTTTCCTCCTGAAAACATGAATATGTATTCACTAAATGTGATACTCAGTTCCTCAAGTCGAAGGACAAGCTGAGATCAGTAGAGTTTGCAGCAAATGAGGATCTGGTCCATGACTTAAAAACAGACAAAAGGAAATACCGTCCAAAGCTGACTTCTCTATTACAGTGTTTCAGCCTAAATGAAATGCTTTGAGGACATGATATTGGGTTTTTTTTTTCAAGAGGATCAAATGCAAGAAATAAATAGGCATGCAAAGTCCGCTTCCCAGGTTATTCGGGTTTCGGGGCTCTGTTGTGTCCTGCTGCAGAGTCTTTCCTTTTGCCTTGGTAAAACATCAGAGTGTAGAGGGTGACCCTGTGCACTTGTTTCAGATGAGTGTAAACAGAAGATGATATTACTTGTCTGAATGAAGTGGACTATCCCATGGAGGAGAATAATAGCTGTCTCCCAGGGCTGTTTTTCTCAAAAAGACTAGTGAGAACTTAAAAGTCAAAGGACCCAAGAAAAGGGTGAAAGTTGATTACTTTAAGGATTAAACTGTTACCCTGGTGAAGTCAGCAAATACTGTTTCTAAGCAATGATTTCAGTGTCTCTTGAGCGTTGTGAATCTGAACCGTGCAATTGGAATGTATTTCTTAAAGATGTAAATACAATGTTATTAGTTTTTTTAAATGTTATTTGGTGCTTTGACTTCAATAAAATGCATTCTGGAGAAGTGTGTAAAAATCAGCTTTTGCAGAGAATTTCGTTTGGATATTTGTTTTTAAAAAAAATTAAAAGCTAGAACTATGTAATTAAAAACTATACAATTCTTTAATTTGCATAAAATTGGGTCCTGTTAAAAAATGTACTTGCACTTGCTGTAGACTTTTAGCCACTTTTTCTTCCTTGGAATTCCTTGGAAGGAGCAAACAAAAGTACTACTGCTCTGGTAGCATCCTGTTAGGTAGGGAGCGATTTTTCACAAAGTCTTGATTATTATTTCATCAAGAAAGTAGGTAGATATTAAAGGTTACCCAGATGGTTTATATATTACTATAATAATCTTGTTCATAGAAACTCTCACAAAGAAAATAATTAATCATAAACATACTGTGATCCCCCTAAAGCAGCAACTGTTTTAAGTTGAAATCCCATAATGGCTATGACCTCTAACCCTGATGTAACTGTTTCTATCCTGGCTACTAAAGTGGCTGCTCATGAAAGGCCATCAAATACAGAAGTAAATTCAAAGGTTAACAAAGTTAGTGGACCAAACAAACTTGATACTGAGAATGAACTTTCACATGCAGCAAGAAAATAAACACCGCTCTTCCAGACTGATCTACACAGGAGGTTTGAGATGCCAAAATATTAAATGTTATTAAGCACATAATCTCCATTTTACAGATAAGTGTTTACTCTGGGGCTTACCATCCTTTTATATTGATAAAAACTCTTTGCTCAAATTAAAAAAGAGAACAAGTTCACGCACTAGTGTATTTTCAGTGAGACGGTGTTTGCTCTAGACTCCAGGAGAGTGTTGGTAATTGGTTTGGGAAAGAGAAGAGATTGCACTGAGATGTGTAAATCTTAGTCTCTTTTTGTGTGTGGCCCAGTTATGAACATGTCATTTGATTTTTCAACCCCTCCCAAAATTTAATCCTTGCATGATATTATGCTTCAGGCTGTTCTTTTTAAATTTTCTGTGTTGCATTCATCCTCCCAGCCCAGTCACTTCCATAGATGGGGAGAATGCAGTTCACCTCTCTAATGCAGTTTCTGTTGTGAGGGGGTTTTTTGCCTTAGAAACAGAAGCTGCTAATTGGTGCTTTGCTGGTTGAGTTCAGAGGGACAGGATTTGGTAGCTGTTGAGCTCCAAGTATGCTTACAAAGGAGTCGAGTATGGGCAGGTTTGCATGTGGGATATCCAGGTATGCACTGGAAGCTGGAAAAGCATCTTTCATATATAGATGTAGTGATTTCAGCAGTCCTTGAAGAACACTGTGGGATTCTGTAGTCTGAAATTTATAGCTGGCCCTTATGCTGACAGATGAGATTACCACCATCATCAGGGTGCCAGTGACTACTGCTCCTGATTCCAACTGCCTGTAGTGTCCTTCTGTGGGCTGCAGCATCTCTGCTGACCTCAGCTGTGCCTCATGCCTTGAAAAGCATGAATTCTGCCTCCTTACTCAGAAGTGAGCCATACATTAGGAAGAAAGTTTCTTTTTCACCATCATGACCCTGTGAAAAAGCACAAGACTTCCAGGAAGCTAGTCCCAAATGAGTGAATAAAAAGGCACACTCTTTTTATGAGTTTTGAAAAGAAAACCAAAGGCTTTCTTTTTAATTTAATCAAGTTGGTATCCTAAGCCCCAATCAGAAATTTTTAGGCTGTTATGGAATAAGCAATTCAATGATGAAAAGAGAAAGAAATGTTGCTTATATATAAAACTTGACAGTTGGGGAAACTATTTCCCTGGCCTACAAAGTAGTTTTTCAGGTAGATCAAAAAGAATTGTTTAGCTCTACACATTTCCAGTTTTAACAACATTAAATACCTTTTCTCCAGTTAGATATCAGTCTTTGAAGATTTTGAAATTGTTATTCCTTTGGGGAGGAGGATATTGAATAATTCCTACCAGTTATGAAACTCAATATTCTCCAGATGGTTATTGAGACAAGCTTTTACACACCATTGTAAAATGGGTTTAAAATATCCTGTGCTGTGGTTGACTAAACAAGTCACATGGCTACTGCATACAAGTTTGAACTCCTTTTTCAACTAAATGACCTTATTAAAACCATAAACAAAATGGTACTTAAAGGCTGGCTTTAAAGCAGCATCTATAAATCCTAGATTTATTGTAGTACTGTTTTGTTATTTGTGCTGAAAAAGACAAAAAACTAGGAAGGCCATTCTGAAAATTAAATTATGCCTTTAGTGATCCATTGGTTTAAAAACATGTAGTACCATGTGCTTTAGCAGTCCTTTAACATTTTCTTCAAATGGCTTAACAAAATGGCTTGAGTTCACAACCTAAGCAATGTCAAATGGTGAAAGGAGGGAGCAAAATCTAACAGTAAGGAGTGTTCCTTGAGCAACACTCTGCTTTCCCTTCCAGGAGGAAATTTGTGCCTAAAGAGCCCTAAGCATTTTTCCTCATAAAACCTTCACTCTCACTTGTGGTCTAGTGCCAAGCTGTGCTGCAGAGGTAAACAGCTCTAGCAAAGACCCTGCAAATCACATAATATAAACCCCAAGGGGGGGTTACTGGCTGGGGTAACTGGACAAGGAGGTGGGAGTCTGGTTGGTGTGGGTGGCAGTGGTTGCTTGGCAGGGCTGGACAGGTGCAGAATTGGAAGCAGGATTTTCCTTCTCTGCCTGCTAAAGCCCTCTGCCTGCTTCTGCTGCCGTGTGGGGTGTCTGTCCCTTGTGCCACCAGGTGCAGCCCTCCTGGCCTGCCACCACTGCTCCCATTGCCCAGACAGAGCCTGCAGCACAAGCCACAGCAAACAGAGCAGAGACAAGGGAATTCCATGAGAGAAGAAAAATTCTTCTTAAGACCTCTGCTCCCTGAACGGTGCTTGCACTGCAGAGTTAGCTTCACCTCGGGGGAATAACAGCAGGCACCTTTCACCTTTACCTCCTTTACCATAAAACCATACTTACCAAGGTGGACGGGGTTTTTTACTGTATTTATTAGGATGCTGTTTTGAAATGGTTACATTTCAAAATTTCTAAACTATCCCCTTAGAGTTTTTGGGTTGTATAGGAGTCCCAGTTTACAAAATTAATTATCCCCATTCAAAGAAATACATAATTTATTTTAGGGATTCTTTGTTGCTCTTTATGGATCGCCCTTTTTTAGGGTGAGAGGCTACAAAGGTAAATTATTAAAAAAAAGGCTATGCAAGTGGAGTGGTTTTAACTTTGAGAGTAACTCTATAGCCTAAAGTGAACCTTGGCATTTCTCTTCCAGGAACCAGCACTTTTCCCTCTTATTTTTGCATTGCAAATGGCTTGTGACAATGAAAATACTAGATAATTAATAAAAAGGGATTTAATAAAAAAAAGTGATGAGAAAACTGTTTAAATTTATGTCTCTTTAGGAAATGTGTTTAGATGAAAGGGAAACAGGAAAATCCATAAAGTGATTGAATCTGGTATTAAATTTAAAATCATGCTGCTGAGATTTTCAAAAGCAATTTTATTTTTTCCTCTTCTGCAAATATTCTAGTTGTAACATAACTCACTTATCAACACTTTTTTTTTTAGCTTATTTAGTGTACCTGGGTTTCAGAGTTACAGTTTAATATTGCTAACAGTCTTAGTAAAAACACCAGGATTAGCAGTGTATTTGAACACCTGCAAAGTTCATTTAAGAACTGGAATGGCAAATGTTGCAAAATTCAAAATATATTTAACATATCTGTAGTTTGAATGTTAACCACAGCTGCTTAGTTCTGTTCAAGAGGCTTGGAATGTACATATTTTATACATCTCAAGGAATCGTTGTGATTGATGGACTTTCATGTCAACTGTTTGATTTGCTGAAAGACAGAACCAAAAAGAGTGGAAGGGGGAAAGTCTGGGAAATGCTGCCAGACCAGAAAAATTGTTTATTAAAACAAAAAAACCTATCCAAGTTTGGCATGCCTCTGAATCTTAGCTGAATTCAATAGACAAAGAGGGCAGAAAAAAACCAGAAGATTAAAAAAAAATTAAATAAAACCAGACAAAACAGAGAAAATGTTTATTGTTTTACTGATTGTATTCACATAGATGAGTTGTCCTGTCTTTCAGACAGATGGAAGTCCAACAAATGCTTCATGCAGAGCTATGAATATCTGATGTACAGGTATTTTACAATCCTTACAGAGCCAGATTTTTCAATGGATCATTCACAAATCTTTCAGAGAAACATACTTTTCTATGATACTTGGCATCATTTTCCATACCAGACTCAATGATTAAGCCAGATGCACTACATTCATTTTCCTTTTTCATTCTGAAAAACTGGTTCCCATATTTATACTAGCTGTGACTACCGCAGCTCAAAAGATTTTACTTGAGTAACTCTTGATTTATTTAAGGGCAAGAAATAAAGCCTTTTAACCTTTTCTTTTCGGTATTGATAGATGTAAAGTATTTTTTAAATACTTTTGTAAAGTATTTACATTGGTAGATGTAAAGCCCAGATTTCAGCCAGTTCCAATTTTAACCAAAATCACCACTATGCACAGATTTAACCTTTGATTTTCTAGGAATCTTTGGCCTTCACCTCTTAACACACGAGTAAACAGGCAGAGATGGAAAGTCTATAAAGTAAACAAATGCTGAACTCTCTTCTCTTTAGTTTTACAGAAGATACTTCCTAATTCTTTTTTAACAAATACCATAGATATTCAGCTGACTTTGCTGGCAACCAGGGTATATATCTTGCACTCCTAGATTACAAGCATCCATCCAGAGTAAAAAAGTGTCGTAGAGCTTAAAACCCACCCAACTACAGTAGCTATTTCTGCACAGCTTTTAGGCCATACCTATTTAGGGCAAACTGTTGAACACACAAAAGCTGAAGAGACAGCAGTGTTCACATACCTTAGTCTAGACTTCCTTTTGTTCTGTCTGAATCACCAACTCATTATGTAGGAGAATCATGAAAAAGCAAAGATTAATGTGGACAGCAGAAGGATTGAAATAATATGTGGTGTGATCTTCATCACCCAACATATTTCTGCCGTGGCAGACATTTTAATTGGAATTGTAACTCTGGTGCCCCTTCAGCCTAAGCCACATTAGGGATAAAAATCTTAATCTCTTTCTATGATGAATCTGTTTATTTTTAATGGACATGGGTCTGATCTGAGCACCTTCATAGACTCTTTGGTAGCTTTTTTTTACTACAGCTGCTCAATATATTGAGAAATTCAGTCGCACTGAAAAAGCTTTAGACATTTCAAAATTCAGTATGTCAATAGCTTGTTAACACAGGTGGCTTACCCTCATGCTCCATTCACTTGTTTCACTGTGGAATACAACATCCAAATCAATGTTACTATTCTGATACTCAAAGCCCAGTATGAAATTGGCTGCAGTTAGATGATGACTAAACATTTCCCTTGAGAACAGGGCTTCCCACCAACAGCTATGTTTTTTCTGGGAGAACTAAATTGTGCACATCTAGAGAGGTGTTTGAATGCAAATGCTGGGGGGAAAAAAGCAACAGCTCAGAATAAAATCCAAAAAATAACTGTGTTGTGTAGTTTTGCTCAGTAAAACCTGGATTGAAGAAAGTATTGAATAATTTGGCTTGAACTATTGAAAAATGTAGCCAAAACTGTTTAAAAATAAGTCTCCAGGTTTACTTCAAACATGTCACTCAAGTATGTGCTTAATTACTTCTTCCAGGATCTTCTTTTTGTCAGCATCTTGGATAATCCAGCTTTGTATTCTTATTTTATGTACCTAAATACACATTTGCTAAACATGTAAAACACAGAACAGTCAAGTCTTTTGGGTAGGACAAAAGATTTACCTTATGTCTTTTATTTTTCATTTCTCTTATAATATTCTTTGGAGGTGGTTAGGTAACAATAGATAAATTTGATTTGCTCTGCTTCATTAAAAGGTTTATAGAAGTTTTCTGCCATGTAGCTAGGTAATTTAATAGCATATTGTCTGTATTACAAATTTTTCACAACAGCAACTCATTGAAATTTGGTACTTTCCGTATGCTGATACAAGATCCTATATGTCTGCACATGACAATTTCAACTGTATTAGTTAGTATATTCTCAGAAAAAAATTGAATCTTAAATGAAGCTTCAAATAAAGCTTTATTGGTATATTAACAATTATTGACTAAAACCTGTTTAAATTCTTTTCTAAACTGATGCAATTTCATTGTTTCTCTTTCCTCTGTCTGAGCTAGAGCAAGCTGCTCAAGCAGAGGACTTTCTGCCTTTACTCCTATCAATGACACTTATGGAACCTGTCTCTTTTGGCCCTAAATATGATACATGTGTCTAAAAGACTCAGGATATAATTTCTAGCTGCAAGTTACTCTCTCAATTTAGCTCAAAATCAGGTATATGGCTATTAAGTTATGCTGACTGTAATCAGGTTATTCCCTCACATTTGAAGACTTGAGTGCATTAGTGGACATTTTTGCATTTAATAGCCTTATTTCATTTTGAAGCTCAGCCTCTGCAGCTCTTTTGGACTGAAGCAGCCCACTGACTCTTTTCCAGATACAAACGTGCAGGTCCCACAGTCTGGAACTAATTGCCCAGACACCATCTGGAGGTCCTGTTCCTTGGTACAGGCTGCTGTAATCCTGAGGCTTTCACAGCAGAAGTAGCATTTTACAGTATCCTTAAGATCTCAAAATATTTCAGAAATGTTTCAAAATATTTCCAAATACTTCTGCCAGCTGGGGACACCGGGAAGGCTGCCATGCCCATAAACACTTGCATGCCCATATGCAATATAATCTATTTCATGTAAGTACTGTCCAAAATATGAAGCTGGGTGGGGCCTTGGGGCGACATACTGAGGTGGGAGCAGTGTAGGTGAAATCTCCTGAGTCTGGGCGCACAGTTGTTCCAGATAGTTGTTTCTTTCAACCCATTTTTAGCACATCTTTTTCTCAGGCAAAATGTGGGGGTTTTGTGGATGGATGATCCTCCTGGAAGAATGCAGCCCTAATTATGTCCTGCCTCCCAGTATGTGAGGAACTCCCCAAAATTGTGCTCCTCTCTTAATCCTGAACTTCCCTTTCACTCAATAGGCCAGTAATTTTTCTGTAAGAAACCCCTTTTTGGGGAATGAGTTTGACCATTAACAAACAGCTTGTATTATAATTTTCCAACTTCAACCATTTCATCAGCTTGAGCCCTATAATGAGAAAGCAGATAAGGACAATCAGTGGAAAAAATATGTTGAAAAATGAGGACGTCAGGATTTCTTGTATTATGTTTTTGGCTCAGGAATTCAAAGCTTTGGAGAGAGAAATATTTGAGCCAGGAAAAGAGGATCTTTTCTTCCCAACACTTCAGTAGCATGTAAGAAGTTGGAGTTTTTGTAAGGATTACCTTGGTCTTTGTTAAACTCACCAATAGCTTATTATTTTGGAGTGGAACATTTAAGCCTCAAGCCAGTGTCCACCAAAACCAGCTAAAGGCTTTTCATTTTCTGTAATCTGTTTTTGACTTGCCACTTAATGGTCATGGGGAAATGTTTTTTTCTTTCATACCATCTATTCAAATTTCAAATATTTGAATACTTTAAATTTGGTCAACCTCGAATCCTCTTTATCTGTAATGAAGCTGTACAGTGACAATCAATGAGAAGTAATTCCAGTTTGAAACACAATATACATTCAATGTCTGGTCAGTCTGGAGGGGGAAAACACTGCGCAAGTGCTTTTTTAGTACAGAAATGTCCAAATATTTTTCATCCAGACTTTCAGAATGCCAGAGTTGAACACTACACTTTTTTGAGTAAAAATAATAAATTCTAGCAAATTTTCATGAGAAAATTTGGGTTTATAATGGAAACAATTTTGTAAGTAACAATAGCAGGAGCTGTCATTTATGCTGCTCCCCTAATAATAAAATCCTGTGGGAGTAGTGACCATGTTCAAACATGAAAATATTTCAGCCAAGAAAAAATATCTTGTTTTACATTTTACCCCCAGCTGGTTTTGTATAATTAAATCTATCCACAAGGAGATGTCTCAGAAGTGCTTTTGGTTGTTTATTTAAACTTTTTTACTTTTTCATGTGTTCCCTATACATCAAATCAGGCCAAGTGCTGCTCTCAGTCACTAAGGTTTTAATCCAGAATTACTGTGCTGATATCTGCTACATCAAAGTCAGCTCCAGAGGCTAGACATATCTCTCCAAGAGTACCAGGTGAACGCTGCTTGGGAATTTAACATCTTCTTCAAGAGGAATTGTATTTCTTGTTGTTACTTAGCCATTTATGAACGGTTTTACTACCATTATTACACTGACAATAGTCTGTTCCTTTAACCAAAATGCAGTGTTTTCACACTGGTTAAATTTCTGCTTGCTACCTGAAGAACTTTAAGTTCTTGTGATGGACAACTTTCATATCCTACTTTGTCACAGTGATTCATCTCTTTCAACAGAAGGCAAAGGCCTACCTGTATGTTCATCTGAAGAAATCTAAAAACTCCAAACAGAAAATAAGTGAATTTAAGTTCTCCAAGGATTTTGATATGATTCTTGAGAAAAATGACATTCAAAAGAAACTCTGAAAGTTAACTAAATAACTAAATTTTCCTAAATGAAGTTAGAAGAATTTGTAACTGCCCCAAGACTGGCATAATTTATTAAATTTCTATGTTGTTCAGCAGTTCTCTGACCAGTTAATATCATAATGGTATAACTATTAATATTTTTACAGCAATATTATTAACTACTCTTGATGAATCACTCTTTATCATATGAATGAAATAATTAAGGTTTAACTTTTTTTACAATCTAAGTGAATACAATAAAAGAAAAAGTTAATCTGTCACTCATCAGACTCCCAGAGGTAGAAGCATGTATCCAACTTTCATTCGTAGTTTGTTACAATGTCACAAGAATCTTAATTAACATATGGCTAACTGGAGAAATACAGCTAATTAATTTCCTTTCTTCCTCTTTTCTTTCCTGTCTCACTTCTTTCTTTCTGCTTTCCTTCCTTCCCCTTTCCCTTCTAAAGGAAATGACTATGTTTTTCTATTTATATATTCAAGGGGAAAGGCAGGTTAACTTTTTACCACTTTTTCTGTGAGCAATAAAAAGTTATATGTATGGTCTGAAGGTCTGGAACAGTTTGTATTTACTTATTATTTAATTTCTACTTTCAGCCTTACTTTTTCATTAAATATTTTCAGCTTACTTTTTCATCTATGCTGTCTCACTACTCCTGTGCTCTTCATTCCTTGGCAATACTAAAGGACTTGTGTAATGGCTAAGAACTGCAAGATTTTAGATTTTTTCTATGGTGGGCTGGGACATATTAAAACATTCAGACATATGTTATCTCTGCTCATTTGGATTTAAATTAAGAATTTACTTGAGAAAGAAATCCTTGTTCCTACCATGATCTTGAGATGCACCACTGGATCCCTAGCTTTACAAATATAACCAATATAAAAAAAGGCACTTCAGAAGTGACTGTTTAATACAAAAACCAGAGACAATACTGACACCTCGAAGATGATTGTTTACAACAGGAGGACTATTTCAGTGGAGCAGGGAATTTAACTGGATGTTGTTGGGCAAAACATTGGCTTCTTTCTTTTATTCAAACCTTTTCCAACATGAGTTTGCCCATAAAACTACCAAAACACAAACTGTCTTTTATGATCTCCAATCTAACCATTCTTCCCATGTGCATAGCATACTCTTCCACCTTACTGAGCAAGGTACAAAGCCTCATGGACCGTGCAGGGAATGCTTTTTGGGGCTTCACATCTGTGTGTGGGGCTCCCAGATCTCAGCTATGTTGTCCATGGGTACTCTGCAGCATAGACAGTAGGTTTTTTTGAGCTTACATTCATTATCTGATTAACTGAGACTCTATATGGTGATCTGAGGCAGTGGACCACTGAGATTGCTTTACCAGCACATTTTTTCAGAGACCAGATATGGTTCAGACTAGGATATAGGAGATACTTAGAAGTCTCTAGCAGGATTAATTTCTAAAAGGATTTAGGCTAGTTAAGCCTTACTGTCTGATAAACAGGAAAACATTAACACACTTTAAAGTTCAAATTCCAGAAACATACATCAAAAGTTGTTGAAATCCTGAGAAAGTAAACCAAATTTAAAATTGCCTGTACTGTTGTGCTTCATTACTTACAAAATCACCAATGGCTTTGTTCATTATGCCACAAAGGTTCATTATTTTTGCAGTGCAGTGGGCATGCATTCTCTTACCAAAGAACTTATTTTTTAGTCTCAGCATTTCCATTTTGACATTAGAAAAATATACAACCAAAATCTATAAGACTTTGATTAAATGTTGATACAGCTGATTCCAACACAGCCAAAGCCAGTGACCATACATGGAATCTAAACAACAGCTAGTAATTACAGTGTCAAAGGCATGTATACACTGTGTGTTATGTTTCATTGTCTGGCATGCAAATATAGACTTGGTTTCCTTTGCACTATTTCCAAAGTATAAAGAAAGCTAACCAGAGAGTTCTGTTTCGTTTACACAAAAGAACAAGGCTCAATCATGTTTGATAAGTTGCAAATTACTGGTAATACCACAAGTGTTGTTACAGCTGCTAAGAGTGGTCAGGAGGATGTACAAAATACAGAAACGGCATGAATCAAAAGGAAAAGTCTAAACAATTTGAATGATAGTGTATAATACTTCTAACTTTAACTTGGTGCAAGTGCTTGTCAGCAGCATCTCGGGCAGTGGTGAGATATGTGGAGTGATTTGCCACGTATGTGGCACTGGCTTTGCTGCTAAGTGGACCAGAAGGTGTAAAGGAAAAAGAAAAAGAAAAGAAAGGAAAGAAGAAGAAAATAAAGAAGAAAAAAAGAAAGATGAAAAAAGATGAAAAAAGAAAAAATGAGAAAAGAGAAAAAGAGAAAAAGAGAAAAAGAGAAAGAAAAAGAAAAAGAGAAAAAAAGAAAAAAGAGAAAGAGGAAAAGAAGATGAAAAGATGAAAAGGAAAAGGAAAGAGAAAGAAAGAAAGAAAGAAAGAAAGAAAGAAAGAAAGAAAGAAAGAAAGAAAGAAAGAAAGAAAGAAAGAAAAGAGGAAATTACATACAATTTTTTAATAAATGTATTTTTAAAGTTTTTTAGCAATTTACATGTGGAGATTTTCAAAGATAAGTACATCCTTTTAATTGAATCTGTAAATATGGTGCATTTGTCAAGGCCTTCATATAGAACACATCTCTTTTCTGCTGAATGTGGATGTTGCAAGTCTCACCTGGAGTGGAACAAGTCTCAGAAAAGAGGGACAGTTTTGGAGATGTTCAAAAACCACATACAACCTGAGTTCAAGAGATGTCCTTTCTAAATCTTCAGATAGACAGAGTAGACTTCAGATTGCACAGTAGACTGTGCAAGAGTTCCCTTGCACAGGTAAACCTGAATTAGTATCTTGCTCTGTACTCAGCTCTCACAGTTCTTGCAGCTGTTGCAAGACTTTCCTGGAAAAGAGCTCTGGGAAACTAAAGTCCTTTCTGTTCATGAGAGAGAAGAGCTGCTGCTCTGTGGATCATTGTCCATCTCCTTTTACATGGGCTTCTCTTAAAATATTGGCAAGAGGTACTTGCCAGGGGCATATTTAATTATAAAAAGAGTAAGGAGCAGGAACTTAGACATGGACCTTCGGGATATACAGTATTTTGATAGTGGTAGTGTTTTCAGTTTTTATTTGTATAATGTCTAGTTAGTTTTAGGTGGTATTTTGCATTTGCTAAAATTTTAAATCATGTGAAATCATGAAAACAGTGAAAAATGCAGTCTTATCTGGTTCCAATACAGAAATAACAGAAATAGAAAACATTCCAGGAAAGCCGAGTATCAATAAAACAAATGCGAATGCTATAATGCGTTTCAAGGACTTTGAAGAGGCAGGCAGGAAGGAGGGAAGGAAGGAGGGAAGGAAGGAGGGAAGGAAGGAGGGAAGGAAGGAAGGAAGGAAGGAAGGAAGGAAGGAAGGAAGGAAGGAAGGAAGGAAGGAAGGAATTCTGAGAATTAGCACTGTGAAAACTTTGCCTTAAAATGAGCACAGAATTCCTTTGGGTCCTGCTAACTAGAATCAAGAGCATATAAAATAATAATCAGTTTCTATGAGGAAAAGAATTACAAGCTTTCCTTATTACAGGAATAAATGTAGAGGAATGAAATAGGTAACTAGAGAATGAATAGAGAATAATGTATCTAGAGAATGAATGAAAAGAGTTGCTGGAAAGTAACTTCAACCCACTTTTATTTGTATTATGATTTGTAAAGCTATATGAATACTGGGCAACAGGAAGAGGATAATACTTGTTTCCAAATGTGCGACGTTGGCAATGTATGAATGCATGTCAGGAGCACTGATTATTATTTGTCCATCCTTGGCTGCGATACTCCTAAACCTTTAAGTAGTTACATTATACAGAGCTCTGCATTTTTAAGCAAACCAGTTCTTCTGTAGTCCTGCCTCTTCAGTCAGGATATGTTCCACAACTGGAACAGCTTGCGCTGGGTTAGCCCCCTGGGAAAGTTCTAATTTACAAAACCCTGTTTAGAAAAATCAATTCTATTTAAAGGCATTACATTATAAACATAAACTCCCTAATGAGCTGTAGTGAAATGGCTCTAGGCAATAACTTGCGAAGTTCAAATGATTTAGCCATTTTCTGCCATGTATTATTTTCATTTAATCTGCATCACAAGGATTGTAAAGAGTCCAGCTGTTCAAAGTGAGTCTTAAAGAGTACTGCCAAATGCATAGGCTTGTCCAATTGTTTCCTTTTGTTACCATGTTTGGGTAAAGACTTATTAATTGATAGATCAAATGGTTCCTAAGTTTAAAAAATAATAAAAAAAGGAATGCAAGGGGAATCAACATTTCTATATAGAAATTATTGCACTTCAAAAATAGGCAATTGGAGGGGAAGGAAGGAAGGCAGGCAGTGCAGAAGGAAGGCAGTGTGGAAGGCAGGAAGGCAGGCAGGAAGGCAGGAAGGCAGGAAGGCAGGAAGGCAGGCAGGAAGGAAGGCAGGCAGGAAGGCAGGAAGGAAGGAAGGAAGGAAGGAAGGCAGGAAGGAAGGCAGGCAGGAAGGCAGGAAGGAAGGAAGGAAGGAAGGCAGGAAGGCAGGAAGGAAGGAAGGAAGGAAGGACCCTGTCTCTCTTTCATTGACTTTACCATCTGCTAGCTGCAGTGCAGCTTTTTCTCAGGTATACCTGCAAGAAAGGCAGTACATTCCCTCTCTATGGCAATTAATTTATATTGTGTTGAGTATTATTAGGAATTTTTTTTCAGAAATACCATCATTTTTGCTTAGAAGCAAGACTAGAGGAAGTGATGGAGGACACACAGGTTCTCCTAGAAGAAATGCAGTATTAGGTGTAGAATGCACTGGTGACTAATAGACATTTTAACCTTTCTTTTAAACCTTTGCATTGTCCTGTGAAATGCAAGACATGGTTTGCCTCAGGTTTTATTTAAGTAATGGAAATGCACTTTTTTTTGAGAGACTTATTACATAATCCTAATAAAAAGTTAGAATATAACATCAACAGTCTGTACCATTGAGTACTTGTTCTCTTCAAGATTTATTTTCAACATCCAGAAAATGCATATTTATACCTGTTACCGGATTTGGTATTTTGGCCTGGTCAAAATCATCTGACAAATTTAAGCATTGAAAGGTAATATTCTGAAATGTGCAAATGTTAAAACCACAACTTCCATGTAGCAATGGTGAATAAACATTGCAAACTTGGTGTATTTAATAAATGAAATGGTGTAATGTTAACTGGAAGAAGCGGATTACATTCTTTAACTGCTTCCTATTTTAAGTAATTATTGCAAAATAATTGTATGCTGGTGGGAATGCCTATATTAAAAGCAAGTATGAGGAAGCTATTTTGAATTTTTATTTTAAGTTCTTATTAAAAGAATAATTGATTTGTGCAAATATTTCCTATTTTTACAGTAGCGTATTGTACTGGAACTGGTAACACAAATTTGGAAGAACATCGGTCAAGTGAAGAAGTGACATAGTAAAAATTTTTGTTCAGTTCTTCAGCTCAGTTGAAAATGTTGTAACAGAGTCCCTTACTGAAGGCAAATGCAACTGTACTGGCTTTTAAACTTTTAAGGTTTGTTTTATCTTGCTAGACTGGTATAAAAGGATAAGCCATGCATGTGTCCAAGATACACTGCAATATGTGTTAATTACCAAATAAATTAACTCGTTTTCCTGATCTTCATCTATTTTCTTTGGTTATTTTCCCAGAGTTTAATCATGCAGCAAGCATATGTAAGAGCTATTTGACTTTGATGACATAAACCCTAGTCCTGAGGAGACCACAAATATAAATTAGTTTGGTAGACCCATCACAATCGTGGAAGGGTAAAAAATAAAGAAGGATTCACTGAAGAGGCAACATACAGCTCAAGAGCAGTGTTCAGGTGTGTTTTTGAGACTGTCAGGCATATTATATATCAGTACCAATTTGAGGGCCAGTACCATTGCAGCTGCAGGGCACAAAGACAGCTTTCAGCTGTTTGCACTCTCCCTTCACTAGTGCTAAGAGAACCACCCTCCAGATTTCCCTCTTGGCATAATTTAAAATATCCTGTGGGACTGACAGTTGTAGGAAGACAAGCCAGATCCCTGTGATAAATTGTACATGAGAAAACCCGAGACACATTCTGTCCTTCAGTTTAAGGAGAGAGCTTTAAACCCACTCCATTACATCATGAAAACAGTAGCACTGTAGCTTTTGGAATAAATTCTTCCATAATTAAAAACGTGAGTATTCCTCTTCCTGCTTCTCTAGTGATTTGCCAGGCAGAAATTAGCATAGGCCTGCAAGGATGGAGAAGCAGAAAGGTACCTCAGTGTACCTGAGATTCAGACTGGAGGAGTAGAGAGGTTGGATATTGCATAGTTCTCCTGCCAGTGAGATAACTTCATGACTTCAAGAGATGTATATTCTCAAAGAAAAATTGGACTGAATACTTTATTATATTGTACCAAATATCAGAAGCTCAATTTTCATGACCTTGCTAGAGCACACAAACTTTCTTGTCCCGTAGTTATCAGACCTAGCTTTTCCTGCAACATACTAGCCCATGCAATGATCCACTGCTACTCGTGCTTGAGCCAGCTCTGATGTAATGGAATATAGACCCTGAGTTACCAGAGCTTCCATGACCTAGCTAATGTATATCAATGCAGTTCCACTAAGGTAAATTACTAATTGAAACTTTTAGCTCATGAGTTGAGGTGCAGTGCTTTGACCAGGAAATCAGTCTTCTATTTATTTAGAATTGGAAGAATTTAGAATCTATTTGTTTAGAATTGTGCAGTGCTAATGAGATTATAGCTTGAGGATGAGGAAATGCCTTTCCAGAAAGGTAGTCTGAGCTGTAGAGGGATGACTGACGTTAACCATACACAATGTCCATGGAACATGCTGACTAATCTCATCAGATTAATGAACTGAGGACCACTCAATGTGTGGTCCAGATAACACTGGATAGCAGTAGCCATAGAGAACACAGTACAAACCCAACAAAATAAGGAGTTGATGTGTAATTTGTGGTGGTGTGCAGTTACAGACATGTTCATACTTTACTTAAATGCACACACACAAATGAAGGTTAATCAAAATTTTTTTGCTATGTCTTCATATAAATATATTCTCTGTTGTTTCTTTTCCTGCAACTGGAGAAATTTAGCTTCATTCCCATGGGAAAAAGATGTCTGTTATTCTGTTTTTCATTTCCCATCTGGTCTGGTTTTTTGAATACAACTGCCTGGACATTGGAAGAGTGTTTCTTGCTTTACTGTCATCACTGGACACAAAAAGCAGCTATAGAATACATCCTCTGGATATTTTTCAGTTACACAAATGAAAAGTTGCTAATAATTATGAGATAAGAAAACTCAAGTTTTCATGTCCTCTTATCTAGTACTAATAGTTTAGGAACTAATGAGGATGAAGATTTTGATCATTTAATTAAAAACTTGAGGTAGAAAATCAGTATCAAAGGCAAAGGATCTCTTGGTGAGTTATATCAGCTGATAGATGTTGAGAGTTTTATTTCTGAGTTCTTGTTGTCCCACAGTCTTAGGTAGAAATGAGTATGTACTTCCAATACTTCATGGAAGGGATAGCAAACTCAGTAGCTCTTAGTATAAAAAAGGTGTGAAAAAAACCTTCTACCAAGCAACACACCAGGAAAATGAAGACTCTTGCAATGTTTCTCTTGGGGAAAATGAGCAGCTCAAACAAGGTGATATTACATGATGTAGCCAAGTAAAGACAAATTTTTTATTACGATATTGATTTATTACAATAATGATTCGTCATGATTGTCACCCTCTCGATAGCATGATGGGAGACAATTAACTGCAGATCCATTTGGCCATGACAAAGGGGTGCTGTGGCTGTCATTGTTGTTTCTCTGATTAACTTTTAACTGCAGAGGTGACTCTTAAATAATCTACTGGGTCTGTCCTGCTGGCTTCCTCAGTTTAGTCTGTCATTGCATCCAGCAGTTCCCACACAACCTGCGCTCGCCCATCATCTATAGTGGTGTTCCAAGGTGCTTTCTTGTAGGTACTAGGCTATAGTCAGGCATCCTGGCATCAGCCCTTGTTATTTGTTCACTCAGTTATCACCATCAGCACAGCCTAAGGCTGTGTGACAGAGCTCATGCAATTGCATTTAGCTACAACCTAGTTGTAATTCACTTAGTAAACTTAATAAATATGTGGGAAATGAGGCACTTGTAAATCTTAAAAGTCTCTTCAGGGATTCTAGCCCTGTTTAGGACTGATAAACACTTCCATTTATCCTGTCAAAACTCTTGTGTTTTGAACTTTAATCTTGTGAACAGAGTTTCATTCTTACTTTAATATTCCCTGAAATACAAATGCCAAACTAAAAGATGCTGAGCTAAGATGGGAATCATTTTCTAGTGAGGCAGAGTAAGGATTATAAACTGTAAGACAAAACACGTTCACTGTTAAACAAAACATTTTGGTTTTGAAGGGCTGCATTTAGGAAGGATTTCTGAAAGGTGACCACCCAGCTCATCTGTATCCTTCCAGCAGATGATGTGCATCAGGGTTGTTTGGCAAGGAGGACTAAGCTGAAAGATCCTTAAAAACAGCTCTACAGATCATGCTCATCTGCAGAGTAGAAGGCTTCAAGTCTCCATCCATCCCAGCTACTCCTGAGGTGCCAGTACTGGGGCAAGTACAACTTCAGGCTTCATTCTGCCCAGAGATGCCCAGGACAACACTCTGTGTTTCTTTCTCCACACACAGAGCAAAGGCTGCTGGCTATGTGTCTCTGCCCCAGAGAAAAGCCAGAGCTTTATGGCAGTCTGGTACAAGGGAGTTGTAGCTTTCTCCATCAAGGTTTCTTCACAATAACATTGCCAGCAACAGGGCAGCCTCCAAGAGCTGGCACTGTCTTTATACCAGTTCTGAAATTCTTTGCATTCCACCAGGCAGTGTAAAGAGGCCACAGCTCAAATTTTTGAGAAACCACTTAGTTGTGCATGCGTCCTGAAAGCCTGGTGCTCTCTGTGTTCATCTAAAGTCAACTGAGCATCTAAATGAACAAAATTTAAGCTAGTGGTATTGCATCCTATCTAACCCATATGAAAGATTCTTTTGCAGGCCTTGTTCCTGGAAGGTATATGCTGTAGGAAAGGGATGGGAGGAGGCAGAGAACAGAGCTGATGAAAACTGAATCAAGGCTTTGGGTGGGCTTACTCCAGGAAAAGGGATTTAGTGCTGTGTGCCAGGATCCTTGTAACAGGGAACTGATTCCAAAGAAGGCTGCCTCTTTTCTTCAAAAAGACCTACTCAAAGGAGTTTTGAAAATAAATTAGAAACATGATATGGCAATATGCAGAGCTGGTGTAAAATTCCAGTGTCAGCTTATTTTGTTGAATGCACAGTGAAAGGAAAAAAGAAAAAAAAAGGAATTGATATTTAGCATCTACAGAAAAATAAAACTTTGACAAGTAATTTGAGCTAGTGTAACTTTATTCAGCAGGAAAACAGGAAAAGTCATTATTTGCCAAAACAAATCTTTCAAAATCTGATAATATTTAGGAAATAAACAGCTCAATCAACAGACTCAAAAAAGTTCAGGCAATTTCCTTTCCTAAGATGATGTTGGGCAATATCAAGCAGAACCACACAAGGTGCTGTGGTTGTGAAAAGAGATCCCCTACAACACTGCCACGCTCTGCTCATAGAGAAACGCATTTCACAGCGACCATGAAGGGGTCTGTGCAGTGCACGTTTCCCCACACACACAGTTGGCTCTTTGGCATCAGCATCATTGAAGCAAAAGCTTTGACTTCACCTCTGCATTTTTACATGAGTTATTTCCCCTGTTGTGAAGTTCATGCTGTAATTCATTACTTTTAGTGAGCTAAGTCAATTGTAAATTGCATGATATAAATGATGACTGAAGTTAATTGAAGGCAGTATCCTTTACTACTGTATGAATCAGCAGTGGAGGACTCAGAAGGAATTCTGGTTCTGATTAAGCTCTGATTTTGGTCAAAGCTTTCAGTAATTTTTGCCTTTTTTAAAAAATTGAATTCTAGCCAGCACCTGTTAGATAACAAAAGAGACTAAAACCACATTCAGAAACTCTTTAATCAGTGGATAAACTAGTGAAAAAAGACATTAAGTCCTGAAATCACTCTCCAATCAGAGTATATGTTACTAACAGAGGAGAAATATTTACTTTTGCCTTGGGCTCAAGAGGAAGAACAAACCTTCTGGTCTTGTCTTTTTCCTGGGCATGGCTGTGATCAAAGAAAGAAGATATTAGTCAAGTTTCCCAAGTTCTTATGAAAGAATAAAGAAGCCTGGTTTTCAAAATATAGCATGAAGTTCTTACCTATCAGCCACAGTAGATCATAATTTAGGGCCGCAGATTTTCAGGAAAGGAAATGACATGAAGCAGAAGAAGGAGAGCATGTAAAGAACCACTGTGCTCTTCTCCTGTGCCATTTAATGTTTTGAATTTTTTCACAACCACATTTTGTCTGGATTTTTTTTGTCCAGAGTGAAAAAACATTCAAAATGCTAAATTTAATAATCCTTCTTTCCCTCCTAGGTTTTATTTGGCAGATCCTGGCCCCATCATTACAGAAATTCAAAGGTAACTGCAAGTTAGAATTCTAAGTCCTGTTTCTCCTGTTAGACAAAGGTGAAGGGCTGGCTATCGGAAAATAGCCTCCCTGTTATGTTGTAGCAAATAACTGCTAGAACACAATGTACCTTTCATGCACAGGAAAAATAAAACACGGCTTTGAGGTTGCATTTCTTTAGATAGAATTATGTTTTTGGCTTAAAAACCTTTATGTACAGATTTTGAGGCTTATCAGATGAAAAAGAATAATATGATCTCCATTACTTTATGCTCCATGGGTAAAGGAGAAATTTCAAGGCCAGAACAATGTAAGATTATATATGGCAAGCTATTAAACAGGGGCTTTTGGCATGCCATTTTGGATGAACCGATTGCACCCAACAACCAGAGGAGAAGGAAAATAGATACCAAAGGATTCATGCCAGTAGAACATACTACAGAGACATTTGTTACTTTCACTGCGTCCAGTGAAAGCCTACAATATATCACTGCACAATTGTTCTCAGGACCTTTAGCTATTTTGTTTTATAAACCCTGGGTGCTGTTCAGATGCAGAGGATTTGGAGAAGGAAGACTACAAGCAGATAGATAATCACAAGACAAATTCAGCTTTTTTTTTACGTACATTGTGCTCCATGGTATTTACAATAGCAGCAGTTTGTTTTCATGACAGCATGTTTTTGTAAATCCAAAGAGATAAACTTTCTCAGCTATTTATAAATCACATGCTTACATTATGATCTCCTGCCAGTAACTCTGGTCACTCTTGAACTTTGCTGTGTTCAGTTTAACAGATCTGTTTGTTACTGTAGTGCCAAAGGTGAGAAAAATATACTGGAATCCTGTAGAGAAGATGCAATAGCTCTTTGTGGCTGGGACAGTGATGTCCTGCCACTGTTAGGGTAAAGGGAAGTCACACACCTTAGTCCCAACACAGACAGGAGCCAACAATCACAAATTCTGCCTCAGATCTACTATTAACTTGTTGTGTGGTCTTGGAAGAGGTTTGGCCTTGATAAAATGAAATCAATATTATCTCTCCATTCTTTGGTGTTCCGGTGATCTTCTATTAGATAATATATGCAATTAAACAGATCATAACTAGTATTTGTCCTCTGTCCTTAATTTTTGCTATTCATTGTATAATTATTATAATTATTAACAAGCAAAATGGATCGTATAGCCTCCAGGAAACATACCACAACAAAAGAGAAACAACTTTGCTCTTTATTGTTTCCTTTGTTTTGAAGGAGCTCAGCAATTTGCTGTACTCTTCTAAAGGTAGAAAATACATACTTGGCATAATTTACAATGAACCCCTGCTACATTGAATAACACTTTCTTTTAATTTCCACAATTTATCCTTGTGAGCAGATCACAGATATCCTAATGGGGCTGATGGGGGCTTTTTGCTGAGCAACTTACAAAATTCTTGAACTTTTTTGAACACTTTAAACAGCAACTTCAAACTCTTTTAACATGTAAATATAAGACCAACAATATATGATCATGTTACAAGTCCATTTAGTTAAGTTAAGTTTAGTTTAGTTTAGTATAACTGAAGCCAAAAGTAATTAGTAAATCATGTAAGAGGAGAGAAAGCATATGCATCAGGATCTACTCACAGTTTCTAACAGCTTGGGGCTCAGCTATGTATGGATAACATGTACTTTAGGAATCATAAAAAGCATACTTAGCATTTTTGTCCAGACCATCCAGCAGATATCACATATAGAATTGCAAAGTATGAGAAGGATAAATTCAGGAGGATAAAAGTGTTAAGCCATAAGTAAAGTGCAGAGCCATAGTGTAGTACAAATTGCTCCATTAACCCTTTTCCTTGTTAACTAAGTGCAAACCTTAACTCATCTTCCCTGCCCAAATAAACTCTCACACACAAATAGCAACCTTTTAGATCTCTCTTTCCCAAACATTAATAGAAAAAGATGTTGAAGTCTGAAAGCCTAAGAGAAGTAAATGTGGAGAAACTCTACAGTAATGTGGTAGCCACACCAAAGAAAGTAGTCCTGCATCTTTAGCATTGGCAGGGATAGTGGAAACATGTGAACTAACTACTGTTCATAAGTCAATACCTCAGACTACACACTAAGATTGCTTTAAAAGCAGGAAAGTCATAGCTGAATCAGTAGTAAATGGACATAGGAAGGATATGGCCAATTTTTAAATTATTCCCATCTTTCAGCAACTTACAACTGGTTTTTGAAACTCAGTAGCTGAGCCCGGGGCTTGGGGCTGCCTTTTGCTAGTGCTCAAATTGCTACAAGGTGTTGTGAGCACTGGAAATCTCCATTGTCTTTGTGCTATGCTCAGGTAGCTCAGCATTTCCTGAATGCCCGGCACTCTTCTCAAAATCTTCTATCAACAACCCACACATATCATCCCATCACTTCAAAAGCAGGAGAAAAGGATCCTTCCTTCCCTCCAAAATACCCTTACAGCTGCTAAGACACATTGAACTGCTCTAGTTCTGCACTTACCTTCACTTTCCACTTATATTATATAAAAGGAAGTTTTTGCACATATCTATACTAAATATAAACCCAGGGCTTGTTTCCTGAATGTTGTTCATCCTCTGAAGCTCAAAAATCATGTTGGCAAAGAAAAGCAAATGATTTTGCTTTTGAAGATAATTTCCTGTCACATATCTAAAAGTTCAGAGAAGGAGAGACTAAAAGGTAAAGAATTAAGGTGCTGACATTCCTCTCTTTCTGAGTGCAAACACCGTGGATCCCTGTGTTGATAAAGGTAAAGTAGCTCTTGACGTAACTAAAGGAGTGTGTAGGCAAACTGAGTCCTTAACTCTGGTGCAGCACTGATTTTATGCCCCGTCTTTGGGCATGTATGGCCTGGCTCCTCACAACCCAGGGCAAAACAAGGAGTTTTATCTGACAAATGGGAGGTAGGATTTGCTGACAAAATCCTACCTGTGTTTGGGTCTCCCTTTAGCCTTGTTCTGCGCAGGAATGCTTATGTAAAGACAAAGCTTTTCCGATGCTATGACACTGATGTAATGAAAAGGATGCCTGATGTTCAGTCCTAGTTCTGCTCACAGCCTGACTGATGTCTCTAAAATAGTAATTTCATCTCTCATTGACCCAGTTTTCCCATTCCTAACATGAGGACAGTAATATGTCAGTTCAAAGGTTCCTTATACACAGCCATGAGAGGAGAAGAAGATGTCACATACTCATATTTTGTTTTAATGAACTAAATATTGCAAAAAAAAAGATGGAATTATGTGTCTTTATGTAACAAGACTATTAACTGATGGACAGCTTAAATTCATAATAAAGATGCAAACACACTCTACAGTTAAACAGAAATCTCTGTGTAATTTAAACAATGATTTCTCTAATTTTAAAGTTTTCTACTGCTGTGTTCCATTAGCATTGACATAATGAATGTTGCCCAAATATTCTGATTGGCACACTTAATAAATTATGAACTATGAAGAAGGAATCATATTTTGGGGACAATCCATATGGTAACATGTCTAATTATGATACCAGATCATGCCAGAAACAATTGGAAAATTATTGTAATAATAACCTTCAAAATTATGTTAGACTTTGTAATGAACAGTTTAACGTGATATGAAATTACCTGAAGTCTGAAAAGTGTTGAGAGGCAAATGGAAAGAACAGGTTTATTTTGCTCAATTAAGCACTGATGAGACATTTTAAAGACTTTTCCTCTTAACTGAAATACCACAACTATAAACATGTAATTATGAAATCTTAAACAATTATTCTGAGTAATAATACTTATATTTTTATTGAAAATAACATTCGATTGCTCATATTTTGAAAAATCATAAGCAGTTAGCAAAAGTCAATCTTTGTCCAATATAATTTCTCTACAGTTGTCAAACTCATGCTGCAAGCTTTTGTTTGCTCACCCAAATTCTTGTAAATGTTTTTCAAACAACAAGATTTAGTCTTATTCAGGGTGCCCAGGATACCAGACCTTGCATCTATGGTAGTGCCTGAGAAGGACACATAGCAAAGTCTTTTAGTTACTGCTTTCTACTAGTGAATATACAGCATTTCTCATTGTCTAGGAGATTGGGAGATATTCTCTGTGAGGATAAGTGCATAGACATAAAACCTTCTCCAAACATATATGACTGTAGCATTTCTGAGAATTCTGAATATTCATCGTTCAAATGTGTATGTTTGCCTTCCTCTCTAAGTCTGATTTAATGAAGCCCACAAACCTTGAACTTCTTTAGCCTTCCAGTATGAAGTGGGTAGGCATGTGTGTGTATCTCTATGAGACTATCAAACATTTAATTTTATTTGACTACATTTTATTTTCCAAAAGAGAAGAGAATGTATTGGCTGCCATCAACTGCTCTGGATGCTATCTAAGAAAAAATGAAATACTTCAAAACAGAAACATCAAAAGACTTTGAAACAAAAACAGTTTCTCCTAATCTTGCGTCCAGGGTATGTACTGACTTTGCAGAATCACTACAATTAATTCTAAATGATGTATGAAATGAGTAATTCCTGCCTAGAGATTACAGCTTGTGCATGCATTCACTGGCGGTCTGTGAAATGTGCTGTAATATTATGCTCAGACATGTCCAGAAAAAGAGTTCTTACCATTCACAGTATGTCTAGACGTTTTTATTCTCTCTCTTTTGTTTTTTTTTCACTTCTACTGCTTCTTCAACAACTGCTCGACCCCTCCATCCTTCTTTGCACTGCAGGGCTGATCAATTCTCCCATTTCTCTCTTTCCTCAAGACACACCCAAGATGCCCACACAGGTGTTCTGAATGGGCTGGCTGGGCAATGGTCTGTTGTGAAAAGATCATGAAAATACAGACAGGAATATTATTCCTTCATTCAAAGGCCCTTGAAGTATTTTAATGCAAGTGTCTAGATTGCATTAATCTTTGCTTTGGACCCCATCTACTTAGGAATTACATTCCCCTTGCACCACAAACTAAAGCAATGAGTCTGCAAAAATTCTGTACTTTATTAACTTCATATAAATCAACTCCTGTTAACCTTAGTGGGATTATTCACACACAAAAGGCTTTGAAGAACTGGATTTGAAGGATTTGAAGTGTTTACTTCAAGACAGATGAAAGGATGTGGGGCCACATAAATGACTATAAAATTCAACTCATATTAAAAAGCTTAATAGTTGGCTGACTCTGGGCATGGAACAGAATGAATTTTAGGTTACCTGACAATTTCAAGAAAATATATGGAGCAAGATTTTCCATCATATCAGAAAACAGATATTGTTGCGTTCCTTGGCTGCAGGATCAAATACAGGGAGGTCTGGTGACCAGCATGAGACTCAATAAGATGGGTCTCTGCTTGTTTAAGCTCAGAGATCCATTTATTGGGGAGACACCAATATAGGAACACACTCAGCTTAACCCAGAGGCAGAGAACCTCCAACAGGGGCAAGGGGCTGGGATTTATAAAGGGTGGAGTTTTACTATTCCTGGGCTTAGAAGATACCTCTCCCAAGGCAGAGGAGTGGAGTCCCCTCTTCCTGGGACTTAAAGCCACATCTCTTACTTTAACAATAACCAAATATTTGCCTTCCCTGGGCATGGGCACCTCACAAGATATTACTGTAGTTTTATTCTCTAAACACAGAATTAAGCATCAGTATTCATTCATAGAAACCCTTTCTATTAATAATTCCACTCAAAACAAAGCTGATGTGAAAGTGTTGTGCAGTAAAATATTGAACAATGCTTTTCACATACCAAATTAGCAACATTTGGACTCATCCCCTTTATGGAATTCTTGTATTTGAAATCAGAGGTTCCAAAGAAATATTTGCCCAGCCCTTACAAGGACCCCCCTCTAATCAGAGAACGCCTGGAACAGACCCTATCAGATGGTCATCACTTCTTTAGAAGGCTAAATAAGATCAGACTAGATTTTATGAAATCTAGCTTTGACAAAATATGTTTAGAAGAAATCAACTTTTTTTTTACAAAAGTATTTTGTGTTCCAAGTGCCTATGTCAGACTGAAGTGCTGGCTGGTTATCAAGCAGGAGATAGAGGAGCACATATACTTGCTACACACTCTGAATTACTCGAGACCTATGCAGAGTTTCTCTGTGCTGTATACTCAGAAAAAAAAAAAGAACACCTTCAATTTCCTGAATTAAGAGGATGGAAGCAAAAAACTATACCTTCAGTGAGGTAGGACAAATACTTAAATTTCTGTGCCCCACCTAAGCTGGACACCTCCTCAGATACAACATAAGAATGCACAAATATGTTCCCATAAAAAAAGTTCAAAAGATCTTCAGTGATAAGACAAAACCAAACCAAACTACATCAAATGAAATAGCAGTTAAGCCACCATAATTTATAGAAATTAACTCTTCGTCCATGCCACCCAAATGCTGTCCTATACCACTACCAATATTCAGTAATACTCAAGGATTTCTGGTATATATTGCACCTACATAGAGTTATTAGATTTTTGAGATGCTTTGCTGGTAAGGTGCAGTTTGTGGAGTTTGTAAAGGCATGTGTCAATAAACCATATGGTTTTGTACTGGAGCTCTAGATCCCTGAATGGTTTCCTAAAATAACAACTTGACCGTGTAATAACTGTTAACTAACAGTGTAGAAAGGGAGAATGTTTCATGAAAAGATTAATATATCCACAGAGATATATATCCATATATCTCTTTAATTCTGCCTTGAAAATTAATTTTAAATGATCTTCCAAGTCATTGATAGTGTTCTTAAATTTCACTCCAGTGACTCTTTAGTTCCTAAAAAAAATGGCTTCAGTTCTAGTCATGTGGAAATTAGGTTTGTGAGGACTATAGGAAATATTGACAATAGTTTCACAAGTAAATTAATCCTTAATCAGTTTTTGTAAAAAAAAAAAGAAAAAAAGAAGAAAAGGAAGATTAAAAAAAACCAGAAAGCCCATAAAGTGCACAACTAATTGTCAAGCACATTTGCTGCCCTAATACCTTTGTTGCCTGTTATGTCTGCTGTAGTGAGGATCATGCTTAGATATGGATGGAACGAAAAATGCAAATGTCTGTCACATATGTTAGTTCATGGCACAGGGAATGATCACTGGTAAGGAGAAGAGGAACACAATGAAGGCACAGAAAAGCCATAGTGAAGACTAGAGATAATTTTGTGGTTACAGAAACACATTCCCTTTCTTTCATGTACAGAAATCATCCCCAAAGCTATGCTCCCTCTTGCTCAATGTCAAAAAGCTGAATGCCCTTAGCAGGGCTGGTCTAAGAACAACACATCAGATTCATCAAAAGCCAATAAAAAATAAACAAAATTCAGATTTGCCAAAACCAAATCCACCTTCCACCTAATCAACTCACAATTGTTTTGCTTCTTTTCATTCACACCTGATGAATCAAATAATTCTCCAGAAGGTGATGGTTAATTAGGAGGTCACAGAGCAAAAGCACCTGCATGGTGAAGAAAGCAGAGATTTTCCAGGGCCATGAATAATGAGGAAAAATTTATTTGTCCAGTATATGCTTGTAGTATGGGCATTCTAGGACACTTTCTGAGATTCAAAGGTGAAGAGCAGTAGGCTGCAATGCAGCAACAAAACACCTACAGCAACATGTTCACTATGCCAAAATCAGATGATGCACACCTCCAAGGCAGTACTGCTCAGACCAGTAGCAAATTAATTATCTCATGTCTTCAGTACAACTACAGAACCTACAGCTCAGCCTGCCATGTTACCAGTGCATTAGGAAGGAGAGTTCCTAGGAATGACAGAGCAATATGTTATGTATATTCAATACCAAGAGCGAATATCAAGTGTGTGTTGACCTGTCTGACCATAACTATCCGTGCAAGAATGAAGAGGGGTGCCCCAGGAAAAAAAAGCACCACAAGTATAGAGAGCTGTATGGAGAAAAAGATGCTCTTGGAAAGTGCCAGGGAGGTGAATCTAGGTGACCTTAATCTCTTCCTGGGTGAGCTAAATCTCTTCCTGGATGAGCCCCTCTTCCTTACTGACTACCATGTTATGCCCAAGAACTACCAAGGCCTGCGAATCTATGATAATTTGGACAATTTTATTTATTTTTGTAAATGAAGGTAAAAAAATATACTCACTTGGAGAAAAAATTGTTTAAGGATTTCAATATAGAAACATTTCCTCAAAAAAAATAAAAGCAACCCATCAGCTACCTTTTGCTTTCTGCTCTATTTTCTGAGCATTTTGCCTATTTCTGCTGTTGCATTACATTAAATTTCTCTTTACACCCTTGTTCTCCCTTTTTTTGGCAGTCAGCCCAGTCTAGGGCTGCTCCTGTGGCATGTGCAGAGGTTGCTGTGAGAGTCCATTTGTGCTGACACTGAAGTCACACAGAGCCCCTGAGACAGCACTATTTGTGGGACAGCTGTAGCTTCTTATCAGCAAGCACTTGATAAAGTATTTCACTTAAAAGAAAAAAAGAAAACCATGGACAATAATTTTTTTTGTGCTTGGCATACATGCAAACATGAAAAAAATTTCCCAGGGGCATCTAAGGAAACTGAAGTGGAAACTGGGAGATGGAATCTTAACTTAGGCCACTGAATGATGTCCTGCTGCAGGCCAGAAGTGTTCTTTGAGCCCATGGCATGCAGAATGAAGCTTTTAACTAAATGTCTGGGAATTTTCAATGAAAAATTTTCTAAAAATTGTTTTAGAACGACAGCATCCTGTGTGATTTAGAACTTAGTTAGCTTTACTGTCACTAGAAAAGAATCTGCATCTCAGTCCATCACTTTCTTTTGGACCTAGTTTCTCTATGGTAAGGAAAGAAATCTTGTCCTGGAAATTACATTTCTACCAGGGTGCAAACATTACTTACCTTAGCCCCGTGCTTTTAGCCTGTGGTTTGCAGACAGCCAGTGGTCAGCTACATCTGAAGAGATGAAGAGAATTAACAGTGACTTTTGTCAGTAAGCTTGAAGTCTCTATACTGGAATCTGCACCTCTACTGGAATGTTGCTGAGTGTAGACCTGTATCAAGGAAGATTGGGAGCCATGGTCCTCTGTCTTCCTACTTTCATGAGTATTGAAACCTTGAAATCTAAGTACTATATTTTACATCTGACATGTAGATAGTGGCAGGAGTTTAAACCAAATGTAAAGGGGCCAATGGATTCCAATAAAAACATACTTCTCTTTTTCAAGAGCAGACAAGCAAAGACTTCCCATATCTAGCCTTTCTGACTAGAAACAGGACCCTGCTTTTGCATTTTTGTGATCTTATGTCTGGCATGTACTTCCAAAGTCTGTAACATTTTTATCCCTGAGATTGAAATGTATCAGTCCCCAGAGGTGATCCGAAACAGCGCTCTCTTGGTGCCACAGGCTATTCCAAAATTTGACAGAGACATAGTTTAGCCACAATATTCAAAATAATAATCGGTTTCACAAAATATAGTTTTCCCTTTTAAAGGCTGAATTGTCTTGGCCAGAATTATATGCTGAAACAAAGGTTTAAGGTACCTTTCTTGGCTCTGTCATTGACTTAATGTTTGCCTTTTAGCAAGCTATTTAATTTTTCTGTGCTTTCATCTTCTCCATCTGTCAATTCCAAATATTAACTATTTATGGTATTCTCATGGTGAGTCACAAGCAAAACTGGCCTAAAGATCATGGTCTAAACTTCCTCTTGTGAAATAAGTAGAGGTTGGCATTCAAACTAGTCCCAATGGGACCATAGTAGCAAGGATAGTAACAACATCATCTTGAATGAGATCCTCATATTCACAAAAATATTTAAGGTCAGAAATGAAACTTCCCACAAAAAGGTATCGCTCCTCTCCTGACAGTGTCTTGTGAGAGGAATACTTGGATGCAGAAAGTACCTCCTTTATTGGATTCAAACTTCGGTGACTGGTACCACAAATCATTGTTACTTATGGGGTAATTTTCTCCACTGAAAATGTTTTTGTTCTCCACATTATAGAACGAAATCAAAAGATCTTTCTTCTTTTTATATATATGCACGCTTTTATTGGATACTCTGTGTTTTATTTTTTTAGCTTCCAGCTGGCATAACTCCCAACCACAGGTACAGAATAGCACATATCCCTTTCAAAGGGTTTCTAATGTACAAGGTTTTCAGCCAGAGAATATGGAGAGTAAAAAAAAGAAAAACACAAATATTATAAAAGAAATCAGAAGTCAAAGTCAAAAAACATGGAAACCAAGGCATAAACAAAAAAAGAGCCAGATACCACAAAGCCAAAAGGAATCCAAACAACATCCTTCAAAACGTTTGCATGTTTATGAATTTGAAAGGTGTGAAATAACTGAAAAATAAATCTGAATAACATTAAGCAGATCTAGCTCTAAAAGCAACATCTTAATTTACCTTTGAGAAGAAATATAAATGCTGAAAGATATGATAAGGGGTATTTTTCTTTCTACATATACAAGGAGGGCTACTTTAGAGTGTGCTGGGTGATGAAGGGGCTCTTGCTGTATCCCAAACCCAAGGCCCTGACTCCTCAGAGCATCAATCAGTTTAAACTGTGCTATCAGCCATAACTTGGGAGAGTTTATTCTAGCAGTTACTAAGGGAGAAAAGGTGAATTGTAGCTTTGTGGCTACTCTTTTCACACACAGAAGTAGGTTGTTTTATACCACTCAAAGCCTAGTTCACTCCTTAATAGTCAGTGGAGCGAGGAGGTCATCTCTTCCAGAAACCTTTTAACATTGTTCCTACAACTGACTCCATAGTGGAGAGAGGCTGGGCTGGCCTATTTTTTTGTTTGTTTGGGTTTTTTTGCAAGAAAACAATTTATTTGGCAAAGAAAATTGGTTTCAGGTTGATAAAAACAATCCACTTTTTTTTTTTTTTACCAAGTGTTGTGAATAGCTTTGGCCTAAAATGGTGCAGGCTTTTCCTTTTTATATTACAATACTTCATTTCAGTTTATTTCAAAACAGAATGTTTTGTTTCAAAACAGTGATTTGAGATCAAAGTTACCTAAACTGAATACAAAAATAAAATAAAAACAAAATTAAATTAACAGACCCTAAACTGAAGCATTTTTGGAGACTGAATGAAAAGGTTCATTTGACTTCAGATAAAGTTCTGAGAGAAGGTTTTGGTTTCTCAGATCAAAAAAGAAAAGAAATAGCAATTAACTATTCACTCAGCCTTAGTCTGGAGATTTGGTTCAGTTGATTTTTGAGAGAGTAGCCAGCTACAGAGTTCAAATCCAAACTGGAAATTCTCCATGCTTGGGGGTGTAGGAGGACAGAAAACAGGATGAAGCAAAGGAGAAAGAAAGTATTGGAAAAAAATGCTAAAAATGACAAAAAGTAAAAGCCAAAAATAACCAGTCTGATTTAAAGGAGAAACATGTCAGCACAGAATTTCCTTAGCATTACTATATGTATATAGTAGAAACCACTGATAAAACTTACATTGTCAAACACAGAATTTCAAACACAAAAGCATCATGCAGGGCCTTAAAGCTGCCTAGGAGGGAATGACTTTCAGTTAAAGATAAAATAAATGAATTCAGTATAACTACAGCATAAAAATATTTGGAACAAATTTGTTTCAAAGACGTAGATATAATTAATATATTAGTTAAGAATACTTTTTTTTTCTAAAGTAATATACACAAAAAAAGACAACTTCAGGCTTTTTGAAGGGATTTTTAATTAGCATGATAATAATAATTACAATAACAAACTAATTATTACCTTTTAAATACATTTCTGCATTCTATCTCTAGTGTTTAGGACCTCTTTATTTCTGCTCCAGCAGCTGCATTCCCTATCACACTTTGTCACATCATCAGTCATACAGCTACTGAAGTCAACTCACCCTCTGCAGAAAGGGACACTTGTGAGTTTATATTGCTGCCATAAATTTTTTGGCAGTAAATTTCTTAACAAATAATCCCATATTCTCCTGTATACAGTGCACGCACTGGCTAATAAAATGATTTCTACTTGGGGATTTGTGGAATGCCTCCATCTTCAGTCAAATGTGTAGACAGAAGTATCTTGTAAAATGTACTGGAAAGTTCATAAGTTTCAGGGTATTCAGGAACACTCCACCTGGTGAGAAAAGCAGATTTAAAAAAAAACAAACTTTAAAGTTCTCCAAGTTCACCACAATCATGAGCCAAGGAAAACCTTAATTAGAGTCAGTGGAGAAAGTTGAGCAGTTAAGAGCTGGCCTTTTGGGGCTAGCAGCACTTGAAGAAATCCAATTATTAAATAATAAGTTATTTGTGGTCCTGAGGTTTGCATTGTGAATATGTTAGCCCATGCTTTGTGCCAGCCTCCTCTTCCTGAATGTTTTATCTGGAGATGCTTGAAATAAAGTATGGCACAAAGCTGCAGAAGTACTTGCAGCTCTTGACATAAATTGGGTTCACTTCTCATCTGCACTTCTGACTCTTAATAATAATTTGGTGGTGCAAACAGTATTTGAGTGGGTATAATGAGCTTTCTAAGAATGGAAATGAGCATCACATCTTGCACATATGATAAACAACCCTTTATTTTTTATCACCTTTAATACATTAACTCAGTAGCCCTCAGACTTTCTCATCATCCTTGGGTAATCTCACCATTTTTAGGATAGAATGAATAGTAAAAAAACCCCTTTTTGTGACTTTTAAACTTAATTTGTGCATGTGTTCCAGTTTAATTCTGTTTTCTCATAAATACATGCAACAGGAAACTCTGGATCTCACAGAGGAGAGTTATTTAAGTGCTAAAAGAAATGCAATATATAATTGCATAAGTTAGTTCATAGAATAAAAATCCCAGGTCAGCCAAAGTAGAAGAAAAGCCAGTATATGGCTTAGGAGGCAGTCTTATCAAATTTGATTTAATGAAATTCCTAGAGAAGTAGTAACAGTAATCAGTGATGGAAGGACAAGAAGAGTGGGAATTCCCCTCACCAAACCTCATACGTCTAAAAGCTTCCAAATTGGGTATCTTTACTCCAGTATGCAAGTCTGCTGCAAAACCCTGGTGATTTTGCCCACAAATCATTAGCAGTAGCAAGGAAGAAATGAGACCAAAGTGCTATCAGGAGCACTAGAGAGCCCTGAAGACAAAGGCTCCAGATAAGGACAAGAAGGAAACAGTGAGACTTAGATAGAAAGTGGGATTATACAAAGAGCCAAGTTTCAACAAATGTGGTAAGAACATCTCATATCTACTGAAAGGGACAGTTACAACATGTGAAGAATATAAGAAGTTCATACATTTAAAAGTAGAAGGGTTCCTAAGTACCTCACAAAACCAGGATGTTAATAAAAGTACATATTTCTTCAGAAAGGTAAAATCTCCTGCATCAGGAATGGAAGGAAAAGCCGTAGAAGCATCTGCTCTTCAGTGCAGCAAAATTATTGAAGAGGCCAAACAAAGGCCAAATCTTCCTGGGCTGAAAATGATGGTGTTATTTTTTCACTCCATCAATATCATGATGACAAAAAACATCACAGAAACGAAGTGTATATCAGAAGAAATCTTCTCCAGCTTTCAGTATCCTGAGAAGCAAAGGCAGTTTCCTTGTCTCTCCATCAGCAGCTGTGGTGAGAAGTTTGCCTCAGGTCTATGTTCCAGTACTTGCCCATGCCCCAGACACTGAAGGCTTGCTGCTGTCTGGTGGTGGCCACTTCCTGAGTATTCCTTGATGCATCCCTGGAGCTTGTTGCATTACCTTGGGGAACTCAGCTGTGCCAGTAAATTACAGCTTAAGGATGCCTGCTGTTGAATTTAAAAAGTCACTCATGCAATATGAATCTTTCTGCAATGAGGTTTATTTTCTAAATAATTCTTTTTTTTTCAACCCTGGCCATTATGAATGTATGTTTGTGTATTGAGTACTAATGTCTTTAGTTTTTGGAATCTTTGTGTTTTTGCTCTTTGTCAGCAGTTCACACATACATCAGCTGACACACACCATGTAAACAGCAAACAGTCTATCCACTTACACAAACATAAAGAGATTTCCCAAAATTTAATTTTTCACCTATTTAATTAGGTGATGAAATTTAACCCCCCGATATTAATAAAGTAGGATTTTTCTTTTTCTGATTTTTCTCTTTTTCATGTGTGACAGCAAATACTAATATAAATAAAAATAGAGGCTCTTTTACCTTTGATTTTTCTTCAAGTTGTGCAGATGTCCAGTGTAACCCTTAAGAGAAATTCAAAGGAAGTAAAAGTCTACCAAAAGGATATGGACATCTATACATTTTTTTACTCAGAATGTTATCTGTGAGCCTCTTGTGCTCCAAACTACATTAGATGTTTTTCTGCGAAATAACTACAAACAAATTAGAACAGAATGAAAATAAAAATTAGGTGCATTAAAGCAAACAAACAAAAAGTGGTGGGAAAATGGTACTAAACTAACATTGAAGGGTTTGGCATCATTTCTACTTCATTGTAAATAAAAAAACATTCCAGCACAGCATGAGTAAATACAATGACCACTTTATTGCAGAGGGAAAGGGGAAAGGCTTGGAAAAATAAGAAAAGCTCTGAAACTAGAAAAAAAACACACCACAGCTGCTGTTTTCTAGCAAAGAAATGTCACTCCCACTCTGGAAAGTAAAGAGTGGCTATCTTTCAGGAAAGAGGCTTGGGTCAGCTCTGAACCCTTCCCTGGGCACCTTTTGTGAACTTGAGGCATGATTCTGCTGGGAATAGCAGCCTTATACCCTCCTTCCCACCGAGCTGCTGTGTGGCTCTGGCTGCCCCTGCCCTGGGGAGAGGCATTTGGGATGGCTGTGTCCTGCCTGGGGTATGGTGAGGGGCTCCAGAATCATCTTGGGGCTGTGGCTACACCAAGACCATGCCCCACAGTCTGCAGTTTTCCTTTGCTTGCTTTCCTCTGCACTCCTCAGATGGACAACATGTAAGGAAGAGAACTCTCTCTTACTAATAGCTTAAATTGTCCTTGTGGGAGTTGGGCAGGCCCATTAACTCCAGCGTAATGGCATAAGGGAATGAAGGGTCAAGCTCAAAAACAAAAAGATATTTTAATATCTCATTTATTTTTTTTTATCGTTGCTCTTGTGTTCTCTGGACTGTGGAAAAATGGGCTTGATTTTTGTTTCAAATCTGTTTCTGCCCTGTTCAACTCAGTTTTCACAAATGAGCCCAGTGGTCACAAAAGCAGAAATGGAGTATTTCAATCCATGTCAGCAAGTGTAAGTAACTATAATCCTTTTATCTGTAAGACTTTTCCTTCAGAATAATCTTGTTCTTCTATAGTCTGTAATCAATCACAGCCACAAATTTTTTACTTAATGTAGCTTTTTCTTCCTGAGAAAAAAATGCCAGGGTTTTATTGTTCTAAATAATTGCAGGTGATGAGAACACTAAGAGGTGAGAAAAACTGGGAAATTCTTGTTTTCTGAGATACACTAAATTCCTGTCATAGTTTGGAACAGGAAAAAAGTGAATATAAAGGAAAAGCAAGTAGAGAAAAAGCAGATTCAGTAAGGGTTCTTTCTAAATTTTTTACTGTCAGCAGCCATATGTTTAGCAAAAGCATCTGGATCAGGAAAATTACAAAGTGGTGTGTGTGCTTGTGCATGGCATTTTGTTCTGTGAATGAAGCAGAGCATGAGTGTAACAGTTGAAATTTGGGTTAAAAGAAGTGAATATCTTTATTTTTTAAGGATTTTTCTCCTCTTTGTACAGACATTTTTGGCAATACACCTTCTGAAAAACTTGGCAGGAAATATTTCAATCCCCTCCCAAAATCCTGAGACTAAAAATATTTAAGAGAAGTTTCTGGAGTATGAAAATGCCCAAAAGTCACTCTTTGGAAGGCAAGAAGTTGTAAATGTCACTTGATTCCTGGAGATAGGCACAGCTACACTTGATTGCTTTCCTATTGTCTGAGAATATATTTTAAGCAAATGTATGGACATCTTTAGGTAGCCACACTGTAGAATAAAATAATTGTGCATAGGGAATGAAAATGGCTATTTAGCATTAAGAAGGAAAGATGTGTTTTGCTATTTAACTCAAGATGGGTTGTTTTACACCAATAAACATGGGCTATTAAAGCTGGTGGTAGAACTTGTCCCAGCAACTTGGCACTTTGGTAACTCAGCTTTTGTAATCCATGGGCTCTAACACCAGCTATGGGATTTAGGTGCAGAACATGCAAATAGTGAGATGCATGCTTAACCCAAAACCTTGTAAGCCAGAGGTCTCAAGTGTGTCAGATTTTACAGCCTTGGCCTCTGCTCTGTGATGACCACTTCTGTTCCACTGAATGCTCCAAATTGCCATTGCCTTTCTTATGAACTAAACAGAGACTCGTGCCTGTGTGATCTAGGGTAGGATTCCAGTTATTATTAAATCTGTCTTTGACTCTTCTGTTTATAAATCTGGGTGCTTCAAAGCCCTCAGCAAAAAAAGCCTCTTTGTTGAAGCCAGGAGGCACTTCTGCATACCACATTTTAAAAACATCTTATTGAAGAGATTCCACAAGCCCAGTGATAAAGGTAAGATGGACAGAAGATGCCCTGCTACTCAGAATGTTCGTGCCAATACTTGGCACAAATCCTTTCTTAGCTTCAAGAGCCACTCCAGTGCTACTCCACCCTCTTCCTAGTATGCAGAAGGCAAAGGTATTGCCACTACCCTGTGTTTCCCTGCTCTGAGATATTCTTAAGGCATCAATGGAAACACATATGTCACCTTTCCGTGTCTTACAGCTATGGCAATATAAAACACTACAAGAAGCACTGAGTTTTCACTCAGCAACAAGTTCAAATATAGGGAGAAAAGAAAACCAGAGCAAAAAGCGTGCTTAACTGAGTGGTAACGTCCTTAAAATATGTTTTGTAATCAAAAAGTCTAAATAATATGTCCACTGTGGCAATAAGTCCCAAAAAATATTTAACGTGTCCATCATTTGAATTACACTTTGGTGAAAGACAGCTTGAACTAGGGCTCGCAAAAGAATTTACACAATAAACACTATCTCAGCTGCAACAAAACAGAGGGAAAGGGAATATTAAAATAATTAAAAATAATCTAGATATGCTCTCAAATTCAATTAATTATTTGGGATTGAGAATGGAAGGCAGAAGAGCTGAAGAGAATTGTGGTGAATATAAATAGAAATTATGACAGCCACGTGAAGTTAACAAGCAATAGAACATTTGGCAGGTGCTCGCGTGCTCCTCTTTGGCCAGGACAGAAGAAAGAGGAAAATCTGACCTCAAGAGGATTTGGGAACAGTAGAACAAATTTTAAGGGACAAAATAATTAAACACAAGATGATGCACTTGGATAAATTAACCAATTGCATCAGGACCATGGCAATTACCAACATGAGAAAGACAGGTGTCATCTTAGGTTTAACCAAGTGCAGTTTTTCTAGGAGCACGTAGTTGCCAAAGCACTGATGAGTCCTCATCCAGAAGACTGTCTTCAGCTTTGGCCATGAGTATTCAGAAAAGCTGATGTCCAACTAGGACAGATGCAGTAGAAAGCTAGAAGAAAGTAGTAGTCACTCTATCATGCAAGAGAGTGGAGTGACATAGTTTGAATTATCTCACGTAATTATCCTGAGCCTGTTTGTGGCTCATAAATGTATGATGGAAATAAATATTAATAAAAAAGAGAAGATGAATTAAAATTAACTTTTGTGAAGCATCCATGAAGAAAGGTAGGGTGGAAAGGAGATTTCCTATGGCTGTGATATCCTGCAACAGCCTTTTGGTAGAAGTAGAGGGGACAAAACCACTTGCTTATTTTCAAATGGGACTTGTTCAAATTGTGAGTGAGATTATATGGTAAAAATGCCTTAGTTTGAAGAGGACCAAATGTAGTGGTCTTTCCATCAGTATGTTTCTAGATGCACTTCTCTGTTCCAGCTTCACATTGGCAAGCTGGGAGGTTGGGAGTTTTGCCTTAATCATAGAAGTAACTGTACTGAAGGGAGAGAGAGGAAGAAAACTGAACTGTTCTGAACCTTTGCCAAAGCTTTGGAGACATTAAAATAGAAACCCAGGAATTTATCCAAGATTTTATGTGACCTAGTTCAGCAGTTATGGTTCCCTCCCCCAGCACACACATCTTAAAAAAGACATAGTAGAACTGAGAAAAAAATAGAGAGGCGAGTGACACAGTTGATCAAAGGTATGGAACAGCTTCCAGGTGAAGAATAAGTAACTGCACTATGACTCTTCAGCCTCTAGGGATTTGTGTGAGGACACTTTACAGAGATCTACAAAATCAAGCACAGGGCAGGGTTGTTGCATAGGCAATGTGTGGTCTCTGTGTGTGCAACTGGGGCATGTCAAAAGGAAGCATCCAGCGGCAGTTTTGAAAAGCAGGAGGCTGGTGTGGTGGAGCTCCCTTCTGCAGAGCGATGTGGATATGACAGGATAAATCCTTTCAATGAAATGATATCGCATCTGGCTAAGTTGTTGAAGCATGAATTGCTGCAGGATGTGAAAGTATTTCTGGGAAGAAGTACTATACTCTCCACTATCTTTCTCTATTTTGCCTCTGCCAATGGCAATATGCCAGGGTTAGATAGAGTTTTGGCCTGATTTGATACAACTGAACAGTTCAGAACTGCTCAGTACTTAAATAGCATGCCATGGGCAGAGCAGAGATCACGTTTGGGATCAGCCCGGAGCATGGAGCACTGAGCAAACACAGTCCTGGCACGGTCACACAGGACAGACGTCTTGGGTCACACCTGCCTGACTACACTCCACTGTCTCAAGGCCAAGCTTGCCCAGGCCAGCTGGCAGGGCAGACAGAGAGCAGGCAGAGCTGTCAAACTCAGTGCTTTTTAGCAATATAGCCACAGCTGCCGAATGCAAGATACATTCAAGGGCTCTTGGCAAATCATGCTGTTGGAGCGCAGCTGAGAACATTTGGAGTGCATCTGCAGGAACATTTGCTGAAACATTTACACCTGGGTCCTACTGTGTTTGTAATAGTGACCATATAAAAGGGCTGTGGGCCTTAGCTTTTAGTGGCTAGTCAGTGTAAGGATAGTTGGGGCTTGTGAGGTACTCATGCCTTCAAAGTTACTCAGTTAACAGAGAGGAGTATGGAAAGGTTTATATTACTTGCCATTTTCAGTGGAGTTAAATAGTACTGGAGTAAGGTAGCATTAAACCAGGTGTTAAGGTTATGCCGATTATCAGAATTGTAATCTCCTCTCCAACTCTTTCATCCTTGCTTTGCTCCCCCTCACTCGATTTCCTCTATGTTATCTTTCAGGGCATTATCCAACAAGAAAAACTGACAAGGAAAAAAGTAGATGTCTAGGACCACACTGTAGTACTAGGAGTGCTTCCAAATTCCTGTGTAAGGTACACAAGATGGCCACAGCCGAGTTTCAGATTAGAGTGAGACTATGCACATGTCAGGCTTCTCTACACCTCAGCTTTTGCCAAGTACTACCCCAACACATTCTCCATACAAAAGCTCTCCCCACTGACCCTGTGCCCACCACTGGGCAGCACCCAGTGTAGATGGAGCCAGAATACCAAAGTTTAAGCAATCTGATTCCTGTAGGCTTTAAAGATGTTAAACTTTTAACATTTGAATAGCTCACCTAAAGCTATGAGTTACTCAGTGTTTAAACTTAAGCACATGCTTAATTAATTTGCTGGCTTATGGCCTAAAAGTGCAGTAGCTGTTACCTAAATGCCTCACCTACTGCTGCTCTGTGAACTCTCTGCTCTTTTTTGTGGTCTGGGTCTTCTCTTCCCACATGCACAAAACCAAAACATCTACCCTGCATCCAGGGTAACCCAGGCTGCCATAACTCTTCTAACAGATTCCAAGGAGCTGGCTGCTGGGAGTGCATTTAGCCATGCGTGACCTTACAACTGTCCCTGGACATTGAAAGGCTCTCCTTTTCTTAGCTGGAGAAATGATAAATTTCACTGACACTTCTCCTCATTCCTACGCCCAACTGGGAGCACTTCAGAATTCAAGCTAATGTTTTCGTTTCAAGGATTTTCCCTTCTTCTTTTTCTTTAATGGACTGCTTTGCTGCACTAGAAGTTCCTTTACTGTTAGATCCACCATCTCCAACAAGGAAAAAGAGTTCCCTCTAGCCACCAGCTTTTGTAACAACATCCAGCTGCCTACTTCCACACTTTAAATGTGGGTTTCTGTTTGCCTAGCAGTAAAACTGTAATCTGAACATCAGTGACAAGTCTACTGAAAAGTTATTTAGCTCCTAAGTTATTATACTGGTTTTTCAGAGGGAAGAAAAAACAAATTTATCTAGGGGCAGACAGAATGCCAAACTGAGACAAAAAATATTGGCCATAATAATAAACTGAAAATGCTTGGAATAATTTAGAATAAAATGCTCATTCAAAAGTGTTTTCCAATTTTTGGAGAAAAGCCAGCATAGTTAAATAGGTCTGGGAAAAAAAGTTCTGAGATTAGAACAAGAAATAATTAGCTTGTAATAGAATTCAAAGAATCCTCATTTTAGTTATTCAAACAGAGTCAGGAACTGAAAATATTTTTATTTCATTTCTACTTATTTTGTATGAATCCAAATGTACTAACTTCTGGTACTAAATCTTGCTTAAAATCAACCTTCTCAGACTTACTTGGTGATCAATGCACTCTTTAATCCACACTGAGTGTTAGGAACAAGCTAGAAAGAGCAGATCCACATTCCATGTAAAAAAGATGCTGAAATAGTTACAGGTTCTGCCAAACCAATATGGCTATAAAAATCTCTATCAAGTGGTTGAAGCAGACATGGTGTAGACATCTCACAAACAAACCAATGACCATGTTCAAACACCACTCAGCTGAAGACTCTATCCATAAGCAATCCAAGAATATTGAGGAAATGAGGGTGGAAGAAGTGATATCAATATGAGAGTGTGGGAGGTAGAACAGAGAAGAAAATATAATATTGAAACAATCATTCAAAAGTGAAGTGAAAACTAGAATAATATACAAAGTGAATGATCACAAACGCTATCACTTTGAGAGCCTGAGAAAAGACTAGAGAAGAAAACCAGAAATGATTGCTATAAAAAGGAAAAAAAAGCACAAGAGAAATCAAATCTGACATTAATTGTATGATTGCACAGAGCTTATTGTAACTATGGAAAGATATACTGCATTGTGGGTTGCATGCTGCTTTCAATATTTACATGATGTTTTTGAAAGCTAACTACTCTTTTATTTTATCATTTGAATAGACCAAAGAAGAGAATGTGAGAAAGGAGGATTAGTTCTCCAGACAGTGGAAAATGTGCATCAGTATTTGTCGTCATATGGGTAATACTCATTTTCCATAGTAACTAGATTGTCATTAAAGAATAACAAAAATTTCACATGAGATTTTAATCTCTGCTAGAAACTTTCTGCATTAGAGCTCTCTATCAGCCATCTTGTTGGAATCCAGTGCTCTCCCCAGCCTTTGATGCTCAGCTTACGAGGCCCTGGCAACTCAATTAGTGAGTACTGAGAAGCTGATGTTCCTTCATTAGCTTAATTTTTTTTAGTCATTTGGGTTACATGTAACAGTGATCTTGTTAGTCAGAGGGGGAACTGACACCATCAGTGCTGAGCACACTGTCCCCACTGGTTACTCCACTGCCAGGTCCCTCAGGGAATACAGGGCAGAAATCCCTTCTCCTGGTGGTGAGATGCTGCCAATTTTCAATTTTGGGATGTGACAAAACTGTGTGTGTTAAACAGTGCAGAATAGGTCCTCACAGCCACCACACACTACTGTGTCTACCAGCAAAGAGGCCAAAAATGCATCAGCTACGATTTGAATTCTCTTCAAAAGTACCTTTGTCAGTGGTTACAAAAACTGCGTCTTTGCTGAAAAAAACCCTAAAATTATGGATGCTGGATACTAGGATGATACACCCACTCCATATTGTATTTGATTTCTTACAATCTATGGGGCTATCTCTTTCTGTGGTCTGACCTAATAAGGCAGTTTTTTTACTCTTACACCTTTTGAAGATATTCATTAAACCGGCACAAGTATTTTCCACTGGATATTAAACTAATTGCCTTAAAATGGATTTTTATGTTTCGGTTATGCATGCCCTTCAGAAACAACCAGATAACAATTCACCAGCAACTGATTTCACTTGAATATGTATTTTCTATGGCCTATGACCAGGTGATAAATTTTTATCTATTTATAAAAATCTGATTTTAAAAAGCTGATAAATATTTCCATATTGTGAGGAAGCAAAAAATGCTCATGAAAATAAGCCATTCATTTAATTCAAACGATTTAATGCAAACTATTTGTGTATCAAGGATTGTTACTAAAATGTATATCAAGCAGTGGATTTAATACTACTTTCTTCTCAAAAAAAAACATTTGGTAGATGTAAAATAAATGTTCACTAAATCTTGTGATCCAGGCTTGCTATAAATGAAAGACCAGCTCCACTTCCTCCATAGATGTGGATTTTGTTTTGGAGGACTTTCCTTCTTTGAAATACATAGCAGATCATTCATTTTGTGAGACTTGGCAAGATCAGGGCAGAATTCTGAAAAACTGACAGCAAAAATAAATGAGAAGAAAGTAATTCATGGGAAAAAATACCTGGCTTGTGTTTGAACCAACAATCGATCTAAAAATGCCATTTGATTTGCATAGAACATTTTTGTGACATTTATTTTAAATATTTTCATAAGATACATTTAAAACAGGTTGTATAGGTTGCAAATAAAGTCAGACTTCACTTCAAGAAAGGGAAACTGCAAAAACCAATTAGGCAGGAAGTTAAATTGTTAAAATTTAAAAAACCTCTAAATCTTTTTGAGAAACTATTTTCATTCCTGCTATTCCTAGGACAATAATGTTACTCAAGCCTCAAAAATGCTGGATAAAGGTTCAGTTGGTCTCTGTTACAGAAAAATCTTAAATATTAGTCCTTTGATTTTCTTATGTGCTAGGTTCTGGCCAGGACAGAAGCATGTCCTTTGAAGATTGCCATAGAGTTGGTCTCACTGCAGGAACACCTAACTTTTATGACCTTTACTACCAAAATTGGACAAGACTGCTAGACTAGTTCACAAAAGACAGCTCCAGTGTTCATTATTTTATGAAGTGAAATACAAATGATACCTTCAGATGAGCAGCAAAGTTTCAGTCATAGCAGATTCCAAAAAATACTTCCCCCTTTCATGTGCGAGGTTCAAAGCTTTGCAAGTCTGGAAAGCTCGATAGAGGACGGAGAGTTGGCCAGATTCAATTCATTAGAGCACGTCTTAACTGTCAGCTTGTAAAATAAACCTTCTCCCCCACCTCTTCCACCTCCTTCAGAAAACATAATGCAACCCTGACAGAAAGCTGATAACTTCACCATGCAAAAGGAAACCTGAAATCTGCAGTGTGCTGAGCCTGGAAAGTGGAAGGAAAACAATGTAGCATTGTCCCCTACACACAGAATTTCAGGTACAAATCCTCCAACAGTGTAGGAAATATGTTCATGACGTACAGATTCCTGCTTTAGCAAGGATGACGGTGGCTTATCCATAATGGAATGTCTTGTAGAGAACTATACTGTCTAGGAAGGAAGGATTCCTTATTACAGATAGCTGTCTACATCTCTATCTCCCCAAACACTCACAAGAGTGTGAACACACACATACTCCTGAGAAATTTTTCTTTTATGCATCTCAGACTATTTAGAAGCAAATCTCTATTTTTTTAGCCTGTGGACTTGCATCTCCTGTCTACAGTTAGTGGTGCTCTTCCAGAGTAAATGGAGAGTTTAACTATATAAAACTATATATTATAATATATAGCTATAATATATAGATATATAGATATAGCTACATATTATCTAAAATAAATGTTGCCTTAGGCAAACCTATCCCCTTAACATGCAGTAAGGCCATTCTCAGAAGAGATCCTTGCAGAATACTGCTGTTCCTTCAATCATTTTCATGATCAAATCCAACCCAAAAGAAGGTGTAAGCACTGTGCAAGCAGAATATTTCTCATTAACTGTCACACACTTATATGCATGGGGTATTTGGTGTGCAACATGTATTTATGACTGAGCATGAATAAACATATATTAGAAAGACAAAACATAAAATTCTCTGTTGGTGAATATTTTTCTGTTAGTTTTAGCACAATGTTTACAGTTGCAGATCTTCCATATTTCAGCATAATTAGAAGAGTTTATTCAATGTACAAGCAAATATTTGAACTATTGATTAGTTCCCTTTGTCAGTAGTTTCCCTATCATGATTGCTTCAGCCACAGGAATAAATCTTATGGTTCTTTTCACTATTATGCTACATAATGTCCTATAAAGGACAGAAGACAGAAGTGGTTTTACTGTTTTTCTAACCGTACAGAGACTTCCAAACTTCTCAAAGAAACTTCTGCCATGCAAAATCTGGCCCTTTTGTCAGTTTATGTGAGAATTTGCTTTCATTTTATAAAACTTTTCTGTTGTTTTTTGGGGTTTTTTCTATATTCTATAACCTTGAAACGATGTCTTTAGAAGTGATTTACCTCTGCAGTATCTGTATAGATGTCTGGAAAAATGACTTGGTTCTTAAACTTCAGAATTGGACCTGCCCTGATAATATTGTGCATTATGAGAGATTAGCAATTTGCTTCTTCATAATATCAAACCACGTTTGCATACCAGTCCCCTAATCCTGTACAATTTAAGATACGAGAGATACAGCAGCAGTGAGCAAAGCAGAACTCAAAAAACTGAGGGTAGGGAAGGAAGAGTAATCTATTCCATCTGACCAAAACAGGTCTTGTACATTTAAACAGCAGTATCTCCTCAAAAACAGGTACAGGTTAGCCTGTGGAGAAGAGCAAGTGAAGAGAGGAAGAATTAGATTCTCTGTTTTCTTCCAGATATATTCACTTTGCAGCTGAAGGAGAATTGTTCCTTGCCCCTTCTACACTACAAGGAAAAGAGCAGAGAAAATACCAATTCCCCCTAATGATATTAATTCCCCATTTCTAAAATTCTTGCTTGGGTCAAGACCTTGCTAACAGAATCTGCCTGAATAAGAATGGAGTAACTCAGCTGCTTACAGGAGCTGGTTCACTGTGAGAGTGTTCCCATTGCACCATTTTCCATGTGTAACAGTCCTGTCTGCCTTTGTCAGAACTTGAAACCAGAGCTGCTAAAAAAAAAATTAAAAAGAGAAAAGGGTGTTTTATTCTATGAAATGCCCCGAATGACTCTCAAAAGACATGTTTCTTGGCTGTTAGGGTGGCTGCCCATCTGGTTATACTTTTCAAGAAAAATTATGATTGAATATTCCTTCTTATGTGAAACAGAATTGCTAATTCAGAAATATCAGAGTGATCTGGTTTTTGTTCTGTCACAGCCTGGTGTTCAGGTTAGTCTATTAAACTACTTCAGCACTTTATTTCACCTACTCCAAATCTGCTGTTCTTTAGCCAGGCCTTGAATACAGCAGTCCTGATTCACACTGTGCCATTCCCTCAGATATCTGTAGTTCAACAATTCATTTAGCATTAAACATTAAATAAGGAATAAGCTTTAATGGTCTTGTCCTGCAGAAAATGCACTGATTGAATTTGGAAACAGTCAGGACCAAAAGTGGCCAAAGCCTCTCCAGTCCATGGATCCAGAGATCACTTTTCCTCTGAGTGCTCTGTGGCTGTGGCACAGCTTCACTGAGTTTCATCTTTTCCTCTTCTTATTTCTTCTGTTAGACAGTTGTCTGAAGTGTTCATTTTCCTGTTTAGTCACACGTTCCCATTCTTCCTACTTTTTAAGAGTTTTTCTCAATCTTGCTTTCTTGTGAGAACTTTTGGCTCTTGTTATCTTATATATATGAGATCTTATATACCATGTACTAAGACCAAAAGGAGGAAATTGTGCTAGATTTACTAACACCTTGCTTTTTCAGTGGTGCTGCTTTGAAAAAGATTTCTGGTTAAAGTTATTGTTAAAAGTGACTGGGGAGCCAGACTTCCCCTGTGTGTTTTGTAACAGTGGCAGCCGTGGAAATTCACGTTCACTCACCATTTAGCATTATCTATCTGCTTTTGGCTGATCACTGATTTACCTTTGAGTTTTATATGTAATCTTGCACCAAGTGCTGATTTAGTGCTGAGTGTGGTTTGGATTAAAGGTGCCTGTTCATCATCATTACAGCCTGTGAAACATCTACTTTGATAGAACTCTTTCTGTCTATTCATTAATTCATGCTTGAGAAATGCTTTACAATTGTTAAGCAGCACATAAATGCTGATTTACTGTTTTCCTGAAATGTGCTGTTACTGATCATCCTGTTGAGGTTTGTTGCAGAGCTTTCTGGAGACTGTACTGACTGTACTGTGTTCTTGGCAAATCCATGGACTTCATAGCTCAAAGGAAGCAGAGGAAAGCTGAGTAATGAAGGCAAAAACCTCTTGCAGCTTGGACAGAGATCTCAGCAATCTCTGTGGCTCTTGTCACTCAGAGGATCAGAAGATGAAGAGAGCAGTGTGTTACTGCAGAGGACAGCCTTCCCCTACTCCTACACTCCTTAAGAAGACACTGGTGCACCTTCAGCCCACCCTGACAGTACTTGACAATCCAGGATCTCTGCAAATGCTTTGCCATCACGTTTTCTCTCCTCCCGAGTGCAACAGTAGAGCAGGTTTGGTATATCCTCCTTACAAGCCTCACTGCTCTCACACATACATCACACAAAGTCAGATCACTATTAAGTAGGATTTCTTAGCATCACATACTGCATGTTTCAGTCTGGGTGGTCAACGTCCATTTGCATCTTTAAAGGAAAGACAAAAATCTGAGGACATTTTTAAACAGAACGGAGTTCACCAGATAAAGGAAATATCTTTTTCTTGTACAACATGGAGTTTTACCAGGCTGTTAAGCTGCTTTATGCAGCCAAACCCCAAAAAAGGTCCTGAATGATAGCATCTCTGAAGGATACCAGTTTGTGCCTGTATGGAACAATTTTCTGCCTTTTAGATCAGCCTATCCATAATCTAGCAAAACACCTTTAAACCAGGCTACTGGAACCAAACAAATTGGAGATACTGGCATCAAATGGGTGAGTAACCCCAGGAACAAAAACAGAAGCATAAAATGGGACATCAAACCTCATCTAAAATTTTAGTTTTATTCTTAGCTGGTCACACCAATCTTTCCCCAGTATGTCCCTCTCTATCTCAGGCAGAAACCAAGCTCACACTGTCAGTATGCTGCTGTGGAGGGCTGACATACAGAACATCTGAGCCAGCAAAGCTGAGGGACCAATTTGAGAAGTAGCACCAGTGTGGAACAGACCTGTTGCTATGGTTTGTCTGCTGTTTTGTGTTAGCTTGTTCATTGAAAGCAAACTTAGAGGAAGGCTATTTTCATTGTATTCCTCTCTGTTCCTATAATTACAGTTTCATGTGAAACAACAATACTTTAAGTCAAGATGTAAAAAAGATACAAATCTAATTGGTAGGAATAAAAGCTGTATTCCACCTACCAAAAGAGGCTCTTCCTGTAGCAAAAATGGAGAATGATGCCTGAGAAGGATTTTAACTTCACATGGCTGTTGATCTTCTTTTTGGAAAATCCAGTTTTATCAGTGATCTGTGATATACTATTTTCTCAGCCTAACTGTAGCATATAGAAAAGAGGTCCTGTTGCCACATGGACTACTTCAAAATAGGTTAGTCAAAGAGTTGTTGATAGAAAAATGCAGAATTCTTAATGAAAAGTTTGTCCTGCCTAACATAACCATGCTGAGCTTATTCAAACCTAGCCCAGCTATGAATGAGACCCATTCAGTTTAATATAGGAAGGGTTTGCAGAATTCAGATTCCAAGTTTGACACAATTAATAGTGTTTATAAGTTCAAGAATGTTGCTGTTAGGACAGAGTGTATTCAAGACAAGTGATCATATTTCATAGCACACTTAGAGGGTGAAGAGGCACTTGACATAAAACACTCTCGTTTCCATAATTCAAATCATTTGGTTGTTTAAGAAGATTTATATTTTATTCAGCCTCTCTCCCTCCCTTTTTCTACTAGTTTCATATGTAAAGTAAATTTTATTTTTCTCCTATTCCAGTTCCTTGCCTTTGGGAGGATCTAAACAAACAAAAAATTCTCCCCAAATTGTTGTGATCTGAGTTCCAGCAAAACTGAATAGCAGCAAAACTAAAGCATGCTTTTGCATTAAGTGGTTCTGCAGCTGTATGAAACAAACTGTAGCATTGTCATGAAATTAATGTAGTGAGATGAATAGCAATGATTCTGCCTGTTACAGGCATAAATAGAAAGAGAACATTTTGAGAACGGTGCATAAAACTAGCATATCTTGAAACAAATTAAAATAAAGAGGCGCTTGAAAAAATGTGTATTTGGGGAACATATAATTTTGTAAATGCAAATTCTGCAGTCAAAATAACTGTGATATTGACTTTTTTCTCACACTTACAGAATCATTTTTTACTAACCTGGCTATGCAACTATACTAGGACCACTAAAGAAATAACATACTGACTTCAGTTCCCTTGAAATCCAGAACATATGGACAACAAAGCAGGCTCTGCTTCAGGAAAGTATCTATACTTAGGTGCCCAAGTTCCACTGAAATCCACATGCTTTAGCTCATATAGCTGCTACCTGATGTTGGGGGCAAAAAAAGATCAAAAATTCTATGTGAAGGAGATACTTTTCAATAAAGTGTACCTCTAAAGCAGAGAAGTAGACATGCAGAAAATGATTTTTTTTTCAGGTTGTAAAAAGGACAGAAAAATTCTCTCAGTTACAGGGAGGCATATAAATGTGATTTATGGGCTGGGATAAAAGCAAGAGAAAAGCAGAATCAAGACAGCTTCAGAGTACAGGAAACAGTCTGTCCATCAGATGCTATGTTTACATGCCACCCCCAGTGCTGCTGCAAAGCTGCTAGAAAAAGAAAATGCTCCATGAAAGACCAATTAGTTAGATATTTAACGTGTATGCCAGAAGGAAAACTTAGCCTTGATCAATTAACCTGGAAAACATGTTTACCCTTCAGCATTTATTGTATTGGCAACACCTTCTGCCAGAAGCCCTCAGGGGACGTTTATGGGTCATCTTGAGATAAAAGCCTAGCCTCAAATTAACATGAATTAAAGATTTATGCTGCAAGTAGCTCTTAGCAGATACAAAAATAACATTGATGGAGTGAGGGAGTTGCAGAGCCCTTGACCTGGAGTGGAAAGGAAGCAGCTGGTATTGGGCATGCTGCCGTTCCAGGTGGTGAGGCCTGCTTGTGCTTTTGTTCTTTATCAGTGCTGAAAACTGAAGAACAAAAAAACCAGAACCAAAGTAAAAGAAAAAACCAACCAAAACCTAAACTAACCAACCAGCAACAAAAACCCCACCAAGCCTTCCTGAACAAGGAGCTCCTTTCAGCTGGATATTAATTAGAGAAGCAAACGCTGAATCTCCTGGCCCTCTGCTGAGCTCCTTGCAGTGAAAAGTACAAAGTGAGAGCCTGCTGTGTGGGTAAACTGATGACTCACTTTTAATATCAGGTTGAGCCAGGATCTTGAAAGCTGCCAAGTTAACTCTACAGGGATCCCCACTTCAGCCCACTCACATTTCCTAATAACAGCAGAGCATTTCAGCAGGCTGAGCTTAAGCGAGGCACTTTGATTTGTAAACAGAGGCGGTCTCGGAAATAACGTAGCAGTGTGGTTAGCTGGATAATGTCATAAGACAACAAGGTAAAATGGCAGCTTGGGTATTAAATGGCCAGAGGATATTGCTCAAATTTGAATGTGACAGCGATTAATAAGAGATAATATTTAATGGTATTTTAAAATTCTACCCGTGTTTTCTGTAGTCCCAGGAGAGGTATTACCGCCTCTCTTTGAATCATATAGAGAGGAAAAGGCTGCTGGTAAATGCATGATTACAGAAGCACACATTTTAAAGAATTTTAATTTATCATTACATGAACAAAAAATATTTTATACAAAATAGACTGCTTGTTCCTGTGTTTTGACATAAGGGCTTAAGCCATCACGCTTGCTGGAATAGTTTTATAGGTTCTTGAGACATTTTACTTCAGATCCCCAAGTCTTAGCCTGGTAAAATTTAGGGTGTGCAGAAACATCCCAGAGTACTGACTCACTCCTGGCAGATTTGCATCTCATTCTATCCTGGCATAGCTACCACTCATGCACTGTTGCCACACAGATCAAAAGGTGCATGTTTGTTGTCTTGGCCACATGACTGAAAATATATATAGCTGTGTAACCTCTGCATTAGGCTTCCTGCTTGAGGACAAACCTCTTTCTGTTCGGACATAAGAAGGTTTCTTAAAAGAGATGTCTGATTTTAAGACTCCATGGCCAAACTGATTGCAAATCCAGTAGTGTATTCTGAAATGTTAAACAACTCAGTGAGAGAAGTTTAACTCCCTACCCACACTTCTTACCTTCTTCACCCACTTGGCTAAGGCTTCAGCTTTCTTTGTAGCAAGCAGTCTTCCACATGCCTAACACTTGGCATTCTTTCAGGATTATGGTCTTGTGCCTGTCCTGTATGCACGGCATGATGTACAGAGGGTTTAAATCCTGTGGTAGGAAATGAGTGCTTTTTCCTTCTCACTAAATCACTTTCACTTCCACTAGGCAGTCACAGAAAGTGAGGAGAAAATCCTAACCAAGGATTATTTAAAAATCTGAACCCAGGCAAACAAAAGGAAAAGTTCTTAGATGGCTGGTGCCATTGCACCCACCTAATTTCCCCCAGCCAAGGCCCTGGGGCAGAAAGCGTCCACCACACTCAATCCACTTCTGGTTCATTTGTATGCAATAGGTTGTCAGCTCTTAACTGCCTGCTAGGGGTGGGTTCCCTAGACCTCAGGAGGGAATTCTCTCCACATTAAGGTCCTGGATGTGATTTACATCATTCATAAACCACAATTTTTCTTCTGATGTCTGTAATGATACTATATGATATAAGGCTTTTTCAAACTTTATTCAGAGTTCAAGCAGAGAACTGATTTTCAATTACCTTAGAGATGGCAACAGTAAAAAAAATTGTGGGGATTCCTAGCTGAACCAGGTGTAGCAGCTGTTAGAGATACCGATGATGGTATACATCCATATGTGTGTGAGGCAGTTATTTTGGCATGTAACCCTTAGCTAGAAGCCTGTTGGGAGGCAGGGGAAGAAGCCACCAATTGTTTCAAAGGAAATGATATCAAAACAGTATGTAAGTCACAGAAGCACAGGATCAGCTAGGTTGGAAAATACCTCTGAGGTCATCAACTTCAGCCTATCACCTAATATCACCTTGTCAACTAGACTATAGCACTGTGCCACATCCAATCCTCCAGGGACAGTGACTCCACCACCTCCCTGGGCAGTCCATTCCAATGTTTTGTCACCCTTTCTGTGAAGAAATTCTTCCTAATGTTCATCCAAACCCTCCCCTGGTGCAGCTTAAGACCGTGTTCTCTAGTCCTGTTGCTGATTGCCTAGGAGAAGAGGCCCCCACCTGTCTCCAACCTTCTTTCAGGCACTTGGACAGAATAATAA
>VWYI01043200.1:66510-128221 GCA_013399455.1 Anthoscopus minutus
AATAATAATAATATTAATAGTATAATAATAATAGTAATACCAGTAGTAATATTATTATTTGTAATTAATAATACAGAATAATTGCCCTGACCCTCCTCTTCTCCAGGCAGAACACCTGCAGCTCACTCAGCTGCTCCTCATGGGACTTGTGTTCCAGACTTTTCACCAGCCTTTTTTGCCCTTTTCTGGACAAGTCACCGTGGCATTTGCAGCTCCTGAGTTCCTGCTTAGCTGCCTATTCAGTTCTAGTGTATATTTCTGAATGGGGCATCTTCTAAATTTTAAATTTTGTGTGAATAATCCCTACAAATATTTTGTTCTCCAATATAGCCCAAAACTGCAAGAACTTCAATAGGATTTTGGTGCAGGAAGCACAGAATTTCTCCTAAAACTTATAAATGCAGTAGCAAAAAATGTCCTTCCCCTGTGTATGTACATTTGGCATAATGTCTACTGCACTGATGGTTGTGCAGAAATAGTGGTTTAATTATAATAAGTCACCACACCTTTCGGCAGCACTAACTGTAAATTACCTTTGTGATTGCAGTGCACTGAGTTCCCTTAAATGTGTTCATTTTTCATTGCAATGATATTTTTCCACTGATATAGAAACAGACTGAGACAGCATGGATATAGCCTGCTCTACTCTGGTTTGATGAGAAAATTCCAAAGCTAAGTCATCCCCTTTCTTCATAGCAATTAAATCTGGCACAGGTGCAGTAACATTATTTTCTTGCTGTTGGGACTAATCCTGATGGTACTGATGTGACTGTTTCTCATTTCAGTATTTTTTACTTGATAATCTTCTCAGAAGGTAGCGTAGGGGCATTGATTTTTTTTTTCTTTTTTCAGCAGTTTCCTAAACCAGGCACATTTAAAAAAAAATATCAGTGAGCCTTCTGTGGAAATAGGTGTCTCAGGAAATGAGAGTCAGAGATGAGCATGAAAGAGCCTGGATGAGAAGTGGAATGAGAGGTACTGTATAATTTTCATCTGTTGGATGGAAGTCACAGGCATAAAATGACAAATTTTTGTAATGCCCATGAGAACACAGGGGGTCCATAGTGCATTGCGTGCACATGCGTGCACAAAAATGCAGCAAGAAGCTTTCTTGTCCTATTTTGTTTGAAGTTTTTAAGTTGTAGAGTTGTTTTTAGTTCCTGCCCCACAAAAAGAAACCAAACAAACAGCCCAAAACATCTTTTCCCAGTAAAATAGCCCTGAGTCTGAAAGGCAGAGAACTCACCTGGGATTCATAAGTAAGAAATGCCAGCGCCAGAATAGCTTATTATCAAGGCTCTTGTCTTGGCAAGATATAGACAATTTTATGAAACCAGAATCTCTATCCAAGAGCTAAGGTAATTTATCATATCATCTCCCTTTCTGCAAATTTTGGGTGTTTTAGTATCAGCAAATTTTCTTCCAGAGCTTGCCTGGAATGAAAAGACACTGGTACACTTACATCAGGGACTTTGCATTGCTTGTGTCTACTTTGAACTCAGAACTAGTTAGGAGGTTTCTGTAAGGTCCATCATAATTTAGAATTCCATTTGCTTTTTATCCACAAAAAATTAACAGGTTCAAAGTTCTACCTGCTGGATTGGATAACAGATTTGACTTTATTTGACAACCTGCTTTATAACTGTGCTAGTGACATGTAGGCTTATTTTGGCCTCTGAGAGATTAAACAATTTCAGGCCTGCCAGGCCTCTAGAGAAACTCACATGGCAATGAGAAGTGCAGATTCAGCAAACCTCTGTCTTTTCTGTAGCCCTAGTTCTGCAAAATAAATGTATATATGAGCACTTCAAACTAATTTTGGCTAATGAATGACAAAGATTATAGACATATTTGAGAGTTTAGGAGCATAATTGCTATGAATTTGAGAAAAAAGTGTAAGTGATTTTGAAGAAAGAGATTAGTACCTTGCCACTATATTATGAAATCAGACAATTGCAGTATTTTGTAACTACAGGAGAGCTGTAGTTCCACAAGATTACAAAACCTCAACTTCTTACAGCAATTTTTTTCCTTATTTTCTTGCTTTTCATCCTAGTCTACAGCAAAGTGTCAAGGACTCCTTAGCTTCTGATGTTACCAATTATCATAATTTACATGAAAGATGCTCAGATACTTTGGTAATGAGCAAAATGAGGTAAAAAGTGTAATAGCAGCTCTAGTTTTCTAATGAATATTTCTGATTTGACTCTATCAATACAAAAATATTAGCACCTGATAAGAGACTTGATATTGCAATATCCCAGTATGAATGACATTCATTCCCTGCTTGTTGTGTCTGTTCATGGACTGAGCACTCCATGAATGCTGGTGCCTGTTACTGCCAAAGCCAGATAACTCATTTGCTATTTCATAAGCTGTTCTGATGAGGATTCTGGGACTCAGGAGGACTTCACCTATTTCTCCAGTGTAGGATTTAATATCTAGTGAATTTTAAGACCAGAAAAATGAGTTTCAAATATCACACCCACTTCTCTCTTCAGGTCTCAACATCATTTTGCTAATCTAATTAACATCCATGACAATTTAAACAATACATTGACTCAAGTACTCTTGGAGCCCCATGGCACCTAGTTAAGTTCTTTCCAACACTGCTGTAAATCAAAAGAGAAAGTCTAAGGTCACTGCATTTGTTGTATGATTCAGTTTGGGACTCTGATTGCTTTACCAACTGCTCATTGATGTTGTTTTCATAACTTGCTAAGGAATAATTTTATTTCTTTCTCCAAGAATTTCATTTGTATCCTCACCTGAATGCAAGGTAGCCTTTAGCTTGGATATAATATGCTTAAATTTAAAAAAGAACAAAAAACAATTCAGGAAAAGTACTTGCAAAGGACAAAGTGTACAGCAAAGATTTAACATAAGCAGGAGAAAACCATGTATTTCTTTGGTGTTTAGCTTTTAAGGTTTCTATTCCATCTGGGCACAATTCCCATTCTTACAGGGAGCAATACACACATATTGTTTGAGAGGAAAGGAAAACCTTGGAAAAAGTCATCAAAAACAGTTTCTGTGGAAAGAGCAGCCCAGCAAAACAAAGCAATGGATAAACAGTGGAACAAAATATTACTGGCTTGAACTGGTAGATGGTAACAGAAAAGCAGGAGAAGAGAGAACAGAAAGGCCCAGGGCAGGATCAGTCCTCAGGACAGAAACCCATTGCTGACCCAACTAGGACAGTTCCTCTGTTTTGGGCTGGGGTGGTTCCCTCAGGGAAATAAAAGCAATGTGTGGATCTCTAACGTAGAGTTTCAGACAGGTGTGGCCTGTGATGCAGACTGGATTCAAATCCATACCTTTTCCTGCACTGAGAAACTGTCTGGGAAGAATCAGCTCCCAGCTGTGCAAATTTTGTCACAATGCAATTTCCAAACCAACATTAAAAATGACAGTGAAAACCAGTTGTCATCCACAGTAGATATTTTAATTTCCCAGCTAGCAGGCCCTTAATATTTTATACCACTATTTATATCGTTTCTGCTGTCTTACATTTGTTCTGCCTGTCGTATAATACTGTGTATATAATTCTGTTAAATATAAAGAAAACCCAATAGTATAATTAGGGGTCAATGCAAGGTGAAAGTATTGATAAGATTTGCTTAAGTCTTCTATTCAAGGAATCTTTTTCTTGAGTAGTTTTATTTATTTACAGACAAGACTGTTAGAGATGACAAAACTTGAGGAAATCAAGGGATTTGATATGATCCAGTGAGTTTAGACACATAGATGCTAAATTTTCTTCCATTAACAAAATGCTGCATAAGAAGAAGTAAGTCTGGTAAATAAATTGAATATATTTATATTTAATATTTGGTCATCCCCATGGTTTTTTTTCACAATATTTTGCAAATGTAAACATCTATAAAAGACAGTGTCTGTATCTGATATCCTTTGTGCAAATACCTTTAAAAATACCTTTCTGAGACACTTTCACTTCAGGCAAGTATCCTTAAACTTTGTCACTTTTCTATGTGCTTGTTTGCATTTATAAATTTCCCAAAATGCTCCATTTGTCTTCACTGATTTTAGTTTTTTTACTGCTTCTGGTTTTGTGGTATATATCTGACAATAACCCCTATATTTGTGCTTGCATGCTTGCACATACTGTCCCATTGTCCCTGCTGGGAGTTATATACAGATTTTGCAGAGTGAATACATTATTTATTTCTATAGTAATAAATAATCCTTTCCTTGAAAGGATCACATAGTACAGATATTATTTGTGATCTAAATCGAACCTGCAGCCAATATTTTATATGGTCAGAGGTTTCAGACACAGAATAGATTTTGCTTTAAAGATTCACAAAACATTCTTGAATTTAGAATTTTGAGGACAGCATAGGTCTCAAAAATAATGTGAATCTAGGTTTGAGATGGCTCTGAGAAACTTCTGCTATAACAGAATCACAGAATCATAGAATCATGAAAGCTGAAAAAGCCTCAAAGATTGTTGAGTCCAAGCATTATGTATTGAATTTGAAAAGCATCTGGCACCATATGAGCGTAATTCTGATTTGGATTAGAGGATATACTGTAACACACTTTTATTTTTGTCCCCAGTGTGTAAATGGATTTTCCTAAGTGTAAAATCTAGTTCAATTATTGAACTAGTCAAGTTCAACTTGACTGCCTGGAGGTTTTTTCTTATTTAAACATACATATTTTATAATTCTTGGGCCTATGTATTCTATATGTCTAGTTATTAATTTCTAATTTTCATAGAGTCTATCAAATTGTGAATATACATTAGATGCATTTTTTTTAATCCTATATGTCAAAAAAATTATAATTTCATGGATAACATGTGGGTTTTAATTGGACTAAGAAGAGCTAAGAATGGGGTGGTACAGCTGCAGTGAGCATGGCCCAGTGGCACCCATGGGGCTTGTCAAAATGATGACATTTCAGCATATCCTCCATTTCCAAAAATCTCCATAAAACTTTCCATGGCCAGCTCTAACTGCAAGCCCATCATAGATACAGCTGTGGAATGAGTGGGATTTACCACTGCCTCCTTCTCTTAATCCCCAGGGGATTTGTACTCACAGTCTGACTAGCTCACTCTGTTTCATTACAAAGCAGCTCTCAGTTGGGTAGAGCTGTGACATGGCAGGATTGCACTGGCTGCTCTTCCAGTGAAGCCTCTGGGAGCTGGAGTGGCAGAGCTCTGGCAGAGTGACCTGCAGGCTTGAGGTCCCTGCTGGACTCCCACCACCTGCCCTCCTCCAAGGGCTCTGATGGAAAACCACAGCTCAGTCCTTTGGGCTCATAACTAGATACAACCAGCTAGAGAGAGTTAAAGACAGGATGGAAAAAGGCAGCCAAACCATCAGGATCAGCACATCAAACCTCTGTCCTGACTACTGGTCCTAGAATAATACCTCACCTGAAATTCATACTCCCAAGTTTCTCCTCCAGTTTCTGGAAGTGATGGTTATTTCAGAAGAAATCAGTAAATGTCAATGTGCATAAAATATGGGGCAGATCAAATAAAGGTATTTCAGTATTAAAAGCCATTAATTTTGCACAACATACATTTGAATTACAATATTATTAAGTTCTATTAAGCTAAAATGATATATTTAACTCAGACTTCAGAGTGCTAATTTCATAGTCCCCTCCAAGCTGTTCCTGCAAAGGTGTTAGGGGTAATTAACTGCCATTTTCTCAGTAATTCAGAATCTGCAATCAATCAAAATGCAGTGCCTGGGTGATTGTAGAAAACAGTAACACTTAGTTTATTATGTAGTACATTCTCATTCTGGTTGTTTTATGATGGGATCAGCTACACTTTTACCTCAGAATTTATTATGCTTACCCTTCAGCCAATTAGTTTTTCTCACTTTACTTTAACTTAAAACCTGGTGAGTTTGTTATATATATGTGTAAGTTTGTCTGTCAGTTATATTGGTCATAGACCAGCAGGACTGCGTGTGTTTAAACCATTAGGAACCCAGTATTGTCTAGAAGAATGGCAACTTTGCTTTCTTAAAGCAGTGTTTGTTCTTTAAAATACATAAAGGGGAAAAGGAGAGCAATGAGAAGCCTATCTCCCATAGCTACAAGTGCCAGGCATGGAGGGATGCCCAGAGCCAGCAGGCACAAGCCATGGAGTCCTGGTCTCCAGGTGCTGGCTGTGGGACCTGGAGAGGCCATGCTTCCAGACTGTGCATGCAGTACAAAATCAGTTGTCATCAAGGCATTGTGATAATGATGAAGCAGAGAAATTTGATCTTTGTATTCAAAATCAAGCATAGAGGTAGTATTTCCACTGAAGTTCTCATTTACTTTTGGAATTCAATCCTGGTGCTTCGGCACATGTTGACTTTACAGCTAGTCTCACAGGGAAGGATATTTTAAAATTATAGCCAGTTAAGTGGGTAGCTTGCTGAATGTTACTGGTGTGGATAACAGTAGCAGGCCTCCAAGATGCCCTGATGGGAAAATATAATTGACTTAGTCCATTTTTGTTTCCTAGCCATTTAAACTTGCATCTGGAAATCCTTCTCTAATTTCACAGCTGTGGTGTTGAAACATATGGGGTTGCAGTGGAGTTTAATCAGTATTCTAAAAAAAAGACAGAAACTCTGAAGCAAACCAAACTTTAACAAGAAACTTACCAATGTAAAGCCACAAGAAGGACAATACTGAAAGACTCCTGCTGTTCCTGAGAGTGTGGGTGGAAATTAATGTCCCAGAGTGATAATGCTGACTGCACATTGTGCAGTATTGTCCAACCACAGCACTACAAACACCTTGACTAGGACATTATTTAACATAGATATAATTTTAAAATCTTTCTACCCTATTTTACTAACTCAAACACCTTGGATGCCTACAAACCCAGCACTTAAAAGTAGCTCTCAGGTGGAGCCTGTGCTCTTACTCTGTCACTGTGATACGGTGTGCCCTGTGTGAATGCATTCAGAAGTCCTTATCTAGGCAGGACTGGGCACTGTGTCTGATTTCTCAAGAGCAGGTTAGCACATTTGGCAGATCTGTAGAGAGGTCCTTTATGGTTATATACTGATGCTGGTGCTGCCCTCTACTGAGGGCGGAGACCACTCAGCTAAAGGATGGAGTTTGTCTGACTCTCACCACTATCATTTTCCCTTATTGATCTATAGTGGAAAAAAAGACATTTTTTGATGGGGTCACAGTCTAGATCAAGAGTGTGACACGGTGTACTGACGGGTGAGAGACCCAATACATCTAGAAAGTACAGGTTTTGCATACAAAGGAGTTGTCCCAAAAGCTAATGCCAAAGACCATGGAGACAGAGGATAATCTGTTTGTAGTGGTCTGTAGGACCACTAAATGTGGTCCCATTGGGATACACAAAAAACCTGAGAGGATCAAAACAAACCCCCTGGCTTGAAACAACTGTTGTTTTAAAGTTAGGCTTTATGATTCTAGTACCTTATTTTGATCTGAAAAATCCTAATGATCTCACAAAGTATCTGAGAGCAGAGAATTTGGAAAGATAAATTGAATATTTATTTCCTAGAAAGCTTAAATAGACATGATATTGAAAGAAGTGACACAAAATTGAGACTTTACAGTGTTCTAGGTATATGTTAAATAAACAGGAGAAATAGCAGTATTACCCTTGTGATGGTTGCAGTGATGTAGTCAAAAAATGACAAGAGGTATTTCAATCTGACAAAGCATCCCAGAGCCACTTTGGTTTTTTTCCCCTTGAAAAAACTGTGCCAAAATATATTTCTCTTTCTTGGTTCCAAAAATATAAGATTACATAGAAAGAGGTGAATAGAGGTCTCATATTTCCTTTAGGATGAAAGAGAAACACATAGGGAAGTGCAGTAATGAAGAAATTTTGAGACAATGAAGTTAGGAACAGATGTTGCTATTTATTTTTATTTCGCTCTTCCCCTCTCTATGATTACAATAAATTATCTCTTTTGCAATGATTAGGGAAGAAGGGGATTATACCAAGGTTAGACAGAAGCATCAGATAAAACTGGCTATGACCCCACTTAAATCCTCTATTCAACTCCAAGGTGGAATTAAAGCTATTATGTAATCTGGTACTTTAAGTGATTGAAGATATAAAAGCAGTGCACGGTCTTCAGACACACTTCAGGAAAAAATAAGAGTTTTCTATCTGGTATATGAATATATTTTCTATATATTTTTTATCTCGTTCTGGTATGAATGAACTATATCATCCCATAACTGCCTATTTCATGCTGGTTAAAACATGAAAATTAGGAAAGGCAAGTAAGGATTCAGAGATGCCAAAAGCAGAGGTGATGTCAAAAAACCCAGGGCTAAACATACTGTGCAACTGACAATGTAAAAGACACATTATTGAAGAGAAGGTTACTTTGTCTGAGCTGTTCATAACTCTTTAAGAGTAATACCAAAGAAACAATTTAGTTAGCTACATTTTTTTACTGATCGTCCTCTTTGCCTGCTTTTTTCATGTTTGAACTTTGAAAATCAAACCAGACATTTTTACAGCAGACTTTTAGCCCTTTGCTCCAAGTGTGTTTGCAATGTTCCAGAGTTTAGAAAACTATCCCAATCCACTGCTCCGTGTAAAAAACCCCTTAAGAATTCTTGGCTAAATAGAAGTATTGCTAAACATATTCCTGCACTAACATGAAAATAACAAATTGTTTTCAATCTTCAGTAACATTAACTTCTATGATAAATGGGCTCATTTAGAGTTTCCACTTTGGAAAGCTGCTGTGTTAGAATCCAAATATATTTTGGCTGTTTGGGGGGATTTATTTTCTTTTTTAATTTTTTTTTCTTTATAGTCAGACAAGTCATGTTATTTATCTGTCCTGCAGATAAAAAACATAAAAATTCAGTGAGGTGTAACTGAGAGGAGACATTCAGATTTTGGAAAGCCAATAAGTTCTTAAAAAAATGAACTAAACCCAAAAGTACTGCAGCATCTCCGCCTAGCCTGAATCACTTGGAAAATCTTAAACAGGGCCAAAATGTGTTTGAATTGTCATGAGCCATGCAAATACATCTTTTAAGAGGTATTGCTAAGTTTCCTTTTAATTTATGAACTATTACTTCTCACAAAACCATATGAAAAATGGCTTTTTACTTTCTCCTCCCATTAAAACATACAAAGCTTTTTGCCAAGCTAGTAACCATTAGCAAAAATGGTAATGTTAGTTTTGTATTGTTGGAATCTATCTCCTGGGATATAGATACAGTAGCATGATTTAAAGCTTCACCATTGTAAGGGTCTTTAAGTTTATGCACATGCTGTAATTTTAATTGAATGTGTATATACTTTCTGCACTCAAATATTTTTTTTGTGTTCTACTTTGTTCTATTAAAAATGGCACATATGAAACTGTACTTAGAAACCTAAATAAGATATGGGCACTTCATTAAGTAATTCTCATACTTTAAGGAATGATTTCCTTTAAAATGGTTCAAGCTGAAACTTGGCACACAAAGTTCTAATTGGGGAAAGGCCAGGATGCTGAATAGTTTTACAAAGTTTCATATAAATCAGCCTTGTCATTTAAAAATCATTTTAACAGAAGAACACGGCACCCATTTTAGTATCATTTCTTGTTCCCTTAATATTTGCCAAGTCTTAAATAGAAATAAGTTATTTTCTGAGTTGTTTTCACAGTATTTTCTTGACAGTTTAAATCATTTCACCTTAAACAGAAAGTTTACCAAGTCACAAATCTGACTTAGTACTTGCTTTGCTTCTCTCAGAGCATGTGTAGCAATGAATGTTTTAAACTAATTCGGTGATGAGAAAAGTGCCCAACTGCCAGATGAAGAAACTAAAATAGTGTGTTTGTGCTGAGAATATTTTTATTTTATTATTTTCTTTTCTTTTCTTTTATTTCATTTCATTTTATTTCATTTCATTTTATTGTTAAAATTGCAGTTAGAGGCTTCTCCAGTGTTGTGCACCACAAAGGCCTGTAACTTTGGCAGATGTGGGAGCTGGTGACAGGGATGAGGCTGGTAATGGAAGCATGCTGGCTCATCGGTGCAGCATAAGAGATGACCTGGCACACAGCTCTGTATTTTAAGTGGACATCTAAGATACTCTACCTCTCATCAGACTATCCAAAATTTTGCTGAAAGCAAAGGAAAATACACTAGAATGTTTAATAGATACTCATTGTCAATATACAGCAAGAAGACCAACTTAATTCCCCATGATTAAACACAGGGTGAGCTACTGTTGAGACCTCTTAGCTAGAAACTGTCCCCAGTTACTGCTCTGGAAATCTAATTATTCTGTTATTTTCACAAAGGCAAAATAGTAGGCTGTGAATTTTCTTTGTATAAGGATAGCAGCTTTTGTTTATTTCTTAGCAGTTCAGTAAAGAATACAAACCTTACTTCACTTATCTCCTCATGATTTATTTTTCCTTCTTTAGATTAGGAAGGCATTAATCCATGCGTTCTAAATATCTACATCCAAAGTGACTAGCAATGGACAGATTTCCACGGATATGTTTAAGAGAAAGGATGGGCCTAATTCTTCAAGTGGGCTTTTATTCATTTTAACTGTAGCTTGTTACTGTTTTTCGTTACAAACAGAACAGTACAGAAAGCAGACTGTTCCATTCCTGGGGCAAGTACCTACATTCTCAGTAACAACCACTAGAATGATGTGAATTAGAAAATATGTGCCAATACACTGTAAGACCACTGGTTTTTTTTTCATTATATGTATATTCTCTTGCCAGAAGCAATTTTTTGGTAAAAATAATTCAAATATTTTTGGGTTATGTTTTTATTATTATTATTATTAATATTATTATTATTATTCTTTTAGATTTAACATCTGCTACACTCTGTACAATGTCACTATGTTAGTACAGGAATATGGCTATAACATTCTTGCATGTGAAACTGTACATCAAGCACATTTTAACAGATTTATGTCATCAACCCCTTCACAATATTAATCATTCTTCAAGGTCATTTTTAGCTACCAAAGTAACAGCCTGCATAAAATTTCCAAGGCAGCTTTCAAGCCAAGCCAGTTTCAAGTTTTCAGATGCTGGGGAGTAAAAAAAAAAACAACCAAAAACAGGAGAAGCTGAGGAATTTACAAAGTTTCTTGGCAAAGTGTCCATAAAGGTCTGTGATAGGAGACTAACCATTCATCAGCATTCATGCAAGCTGTCTCTGTTATGAAAACCAGGGCACGTTTAAAGGAAAAAATAAATGGATTTATCAGTCTGACTGCAATTTTATGAAGTAAAATATTGAAAAGCTTCCCCTGTCTGTTTCAGACACTGACAAGATAAACTGGACATGGCTATGGTGGAATGTGTCACTTCTCTCAGGTGCTATGACAAGTATGAAAAGCCAGGTATGCTTCACACATGGACTCCAAATAAATTTCAGACAAGGTTTATGTGCCTTTATTTTGTTTTCTGTGTTTCATCATTGCTGAAGCCAATCAAAGACACAAGATTTGGGGATGTTTATTACTACACCAAATGGCTGAGGCCTGCAAGTATGGAAAACCACATTAAACTGCTGGGTTTATGTGAGACCATGCTGACATTTAGCAAAGAATATTTCAGTTATAATCGCTTGAGAGTTTCTCTGGTTGCTTTACATTTTGAAGAACTTGGTAAAAGGACAATGCTGGCTTTCTGGGTCAAATTCAATTACAAAGGCTGCGCAGGCATGAGAGGCAGGATGGAGAACAATTATAAACTAGGATTTTACTGGCATGTGGGTACCAAAGAGCTGGTGTGCAGTAAATTCAAGAGCTGATCAAAGCTCACAGAGCCACTACATTAAGTTTAGGTTTATTATTTTTTTTCATAAAGAAACTTTGTTAGTTATATGTTCTTCAGAAATGTGGAATGGAAATGTTACATGTGAGGTTGTCTGCAATGAAATCCTTTTTCTCCTACTTCTTCCTCTCCTACATTTTGCTCCCAGAAGCCCTTTTGATTGAAAGAGACAAAAAATATCACATTAAATAGAACTTCTGATATTGGAGTGCCTTCCTAAACGATATACCTGGGCAAAACAGAGGCTCATATAAGAGACAGATCACATATGATCCTCTCTTTGCTACAACAGTTTGCATCCCACAAGTTTCCTTTATTAACTCATTAATAATTTAAGTCTCTCTGTCACACCTAGCAGCTATGTAGGTAATCATAACTTATGTTTTTTAGACCTGAAGAAATAAAAAAAAGGAATAAAAAAAAGTGTGATAGAAATTGAGGAATAAACCTCAACATATTTAGGAGGAGGTACAATTAAAAGAGGAAGCTGATTGACTAAGGTAAAAATATTGAAGGTGAAAGAGTTTACTGTGATTTATTTTTAAACCTTCATCTCTTTGTACTCTGCTTACTTGTCCCATGCTCCTCTGAGGTAATTCCTGCAATTGAGCATTTGCCTCACTTTTAAAAAAGCCCCAGAATCAATGCCTTTGCTTTGATGTGCTGGCTATCCTCACTGCAGGAGTGGCAGGTGTCCCAGCAAGCTTGTCCTGATGCTCAGACTGCCTTAGAGACAGGACATGAGCTGCACAGGAGCTTGCCTTGGGCTCTTGGTCCAGTCACCATCACTGACGCCCACTCTGTTTGAATTGTGCAGACATCAAATATGGATTATTTCCATCATTTAATCCTTCCTTCATAGCAGCCAGTGTTAAATGAAGATGCAGTTCTCAGTGGGCTTTATTGCATGAGACACAAAAACTGGCTTGATCCTGGAGGGTCAGAACAGCACCCAATGAAATATGAACAAAAAACTAAGACAAGAGCACAGCAGGGTAGGGGAAGGAGGAATGATCTAGTTCAGGACATCCTTGGAGATGGAATAGGTGTGTGAGACATGTTGAGAAATCAGAAAAAAAATCAAAGCATAGCTTCCTTTGCATTCAGTACAGGCATGCATTTAGAAAGTAATTCTGAGAGAAAGCTGAGCATCATAAATATCTAAGAGTAGCACTTGGTGGCACAGGTAGAAAAAAATTGCATCTTTCTTCTAATGTAAACTTAAAGTGTGCATTGTTTGGTGGGAAGAAAGTTCCCTTTACAAAGTCCAGCTTGCTTCAAAATGAAGCACTTCAGCAAAAGAAAAGTAATATGCCATCTGTTACTATGCAGGAATAAAGAATGTCATGTTTCACCAGAATAGCCACTGCAGAGATTTTTGTGCTGAGCTTATTAACAGCTTGATACTGCTGTTGAAAATTCATAAAAGGGAATAGAGATATTTTCTAGTTCTCAGGAGAAAGAAAAAACTTGATTTCATTCTGCTACCCAGCCAACATCTTAAATTGGGAGCCATAACAGAGTGACCTTCTAATGTCTCCACCTGCCCACAGTAAAACAAACCTTCCCTGTAATAGAGCAGTTGACTGTGTTGATCTTTTATAATGAAGATCATGGCCATTTGTCCCTGTTTTCTGTATGCTCAGGCACAAAATCTTGGTTTTGATGTCAGGACTTGCTATTTCTGTTCTTGTGGTCATAGACAGCACCATGACCAATTAAATGAATTGGAGAATGAAAAATTAAGGTTTTTTTCTGTAAATAATGTTATTGGTTATGAAAAGAAGCAGGAAAAGCAAAAGATTGGTGAATTTAAACTATAAACAGAGAAAATTAAAGTGGTTTCTCTTATGATAAAGTTGGCACTTAGAACTAGGGAAAATAGCTGGAATATTTAGGAGACCTCTTCTCAGTTATGCACACTGAAAAAAAACCCTTTAAGCCTTAAAAGAAGAAATTAAAATAAGATTGATTCCATGAGCTTTATTTTCAGCTCTGGTAACTGATTGAACCTTATGCCTATTTTCTATTATTAAAAGGACTGTTAAGGAGACACTAATGAAGAGATGAAAAATAAGAGGCAATCTGATGCTCATTGATAAAATTATAAAATAAAAATGTACCTTCTAGGATCATGGGGTTGATTTCAGTAGCCCCACTACTCTGTGGCAAAAATCCTGTTGACTTAATCAAGGCTAAACTTTCAACCATGGCTTTTTAAAGGGATAAATTATTTTAAAGAAATAACATAGGCATCATGCCAAGTGCACATTAAATATAGATGGGGATTGCCATGTAACTTCTGCTTCAGCTGCAGAAACCAGACATTTGTGATTCAAAAAGTAAAGGAAATTTGTCACCCTTTGAAGACTGGAAGAAATAGGATTTATTTGTTGAGATCATCTTGAGAAAAATGGTGACAAAATGAGCAGGTAGTGAATTGGACCCAAGATGAAATTTGGGGATTCTGTTTACTCCTAAAGCATAGACAATCCAATAAACAGAAAGCTGGGAAGCAGTTCTAGGAGAAAGCCATTATCCTAATACAATGATCAATTAAAATATGCTGTGCACTAAGCAGCCAATTTAAAACTGGATAATAAGGAATAAAAAACAAAACCAAAACATTATCAAATCCTTCTTTAGGAAGGTCACTTACTGACCAAAACCTGCATGAAACTCTCAAAGGTGTTACAGGGACCAAGGTGTTGGCTCCTTGCTCCCAGGATGCCTGTGCATATGCCTCCCTCTGGCTTGCCCTGGAAACCTGCCTTTGGCTTGGTTTAGGTAAGAACTATCCTTAAAATTCTCAAAATTCCAAACAATAATTTTTGCCTTAAGCAAAAGTCCATTCCTGTCTCAGGGGTACCTACTAATGATTGGAAGATGATGAAATTTCATTTATGCTCTTGAGATGTACGTGCTTTGGCTGATGTGAAGAAGGATACCAAAGGGCAAGTTCTTCTCTTTGTTCATGACAGTTATTTCTTTTCTTTAAAATTATTCCAGAATTTTAATTGAACTGGAATATGCTCAGTTGCTGGGTAGAGGCTTCTAATGGCTCCAATCATACTTTGAATGGAAACAGTGCATATGTGTACACTCCAGACCTTGCAAAGGAAAGTGGGGGGCTTAGGCTGGGTGGGGGCAGCAGCTCACCCTGACAGTCCCCGATCCTCCACAGCAGGATCCAGCTGGTGGAGCATGTGGCAGAGCCCCTGGCATAGCCATAAATTACTCCCAGTGTGTATGACTATGATTAGCTGTTTGACTTCTTGTTAAGCAACACTTACAATATCTGTAGGCACACAGTAAGCAGTTTGGAACTGCTGATTGCTCTCTGATTTACGAGGGGTGGTGGAGAAGGATGAAGAGAGACATAAGTCTCGTTTCACTGCAGCTTGGAAATCGGAAGCAAAATGTAACTGACAAGGAAACTAGGCAGGAATTTAGTTGTCACCCCACAATACACACTTTTCACTCGTTTGCGACTTGCCTTTTACTCTTTTTTTTTTTCCCTAAAGTAATTAATGCACTATTTATCTCACAAGTTTCAGCTGAAAATTAGAGTTTCAATATAGGGAAAGTAACTTTCCAGATAGCATTTATACAATATCACATTCAGACTAAGCAACACCAATACTGATAAGTGTAAATTCAAAACACAGTTCAGATTCATGAGATTTCCAGACCAAACTTGGTTAAATGTACTTGGAATAAGCTCAGCTACAGATCTGCATTTTGGACACATGTCCCTTCATAAGTTCTCAACTTTTGGGCACTTGCTCATCATTTCTTTCTCAAATGATGTTTCCAGATCAACAAAATTATCCTTCCCTGGGACCAGTCATTTCCTTAGTCTTGCCTTTTAGAAAGCAACCCTTTTACTGTCTGTTTTATGACACTAGTAACACTCTGTGCTCCAGCTCTGCATTAATCTTCAGAGAATGTTATTTATTTTACAGTATTGGCACAGCAGGAGACTTTCCTCTGCTTTTCATGAGGGCCCCTGGAGACACACCACCAGCACAGTGCCAAAATAATACTGCAGCACATTCAGGCTAAATTAGCATAAAATACTAAGATAACACCATTTCTTTTTCTTCTAATACTGCTCATATTGATATATTATGTTACAAAGAGCAAGCTGAAATCATAGTTTTACTCTTCTGTAACCAAACCCTCCTTACTGTCCTAGCTTCAGGCCTTCAGCACAAGTCCTCCTATTCCCCATTTTGGCTTTGCTGCACAGTGCTATGAATCATCCTACATAAACTGCACAGACACACACTACTAAGAATTTACTTGATTTGTCACTTACATAATGTTTTAGTATTGATCTCACAAGGAGTAATTTTATACTGAACTAGTGAAAATTCTACTCTTCTATTCGTGTGAGAAATTTTTCTAATTAGAAAATCTGCCAGCTCCAGGGGAGAATTAGGTTAAATTTTGTACCTAAAGACAGAAACATTGTCATTTTATCAGCACTAGGACTTTTTATGAGAAGACATTTTGAAAACTGTTTTTCAAAATATATTGTTGGTGTTTCAAGACTAAGAGTAAATTAATTAGCTCAGTGGTGAAAGGCACTTCTTAGTAAGACCAACAGAGTGGAAGTTTTTAACCATGAGTGGCATCTATTGAAAAGAAACTCCTGTTTTCTAGCGCTTTAATAAGCAGAGCTGCATAAACACTGGTCCCATGTAGGCTGCTTTTCTTGATAGGCATCTAAACTAATTTGTATATTGGATCCCTGTAGAAAGCAGTATGAATGAAAATATTCCATAGTTTAGGAAACATTTCCATTATTTCCCATTAGTTAAATTTATAGTGAATTTAGCTAATGGGATATAATGGAGATGTGCCCTAAACTTTAAGTCTACCTCTAAAGTAATGAATTAGTATTTTTCTTTTTCAGAAAATCTCCTAAACTCTATTCTCTAGATGAAAAAAATAAAAATAAAAAATTAAAAAAAGAAAACATGCAATCCCTAAAATAAGTCCATGGATAATTTCATTATTAAGTCTGAAGCAACCTGAGTGACATCCACATCCACTCCAGAGCTCAGACATAATGCAAACGCAGTCGCATATTTTATCATATTCTATCACCAATTTTCACACACACTGGGAAAAGTCTCACTGATGCTTTTGAGTCCCCACGCACACAAGCCTGACACCCCCCTCAAAGATGAATCTCCACAACCACTTCATGAGCAGGGCTCAGTTTTCTTTAAAAATGTCATTCATTATTAAGGGTGAAGAATTCGCCATCCACCTGTTCTGCAAGATTCTAATGGTTACATTACTGACATGTAAAACATAGGGATTTATGTTCGGGTGGGAACATCACTCACCACACTAAGGAGGATTAAGACACCTTTTAACCTTCCCAGTGAGGCTCTACAGACAAGCACTTAAGAGCCCCTTATTAAGAACAAGGCTAAGTGCAATTGAGGACATTACTGTATTTCAGTGCAGTCAAGTGGGTTATGGTCTCAGCCACCAAGACAGTTTCTGTATTTTACTTTGTGACTGACATAATACAGACAGCTAAAAGTGTAATCTGATGTCACCCTTTATACATTAACATATTCCAAATGTGTCTGCTAGTGGTATGGTCACAGCACAGCAGCTTACTTATGTTGGTGGTATGCAGAAAAATTCTCCCATCTCCAAATTTGCTCTTTTAAAATTGTAATTCCAGGTCTTACATCAGCTGTAGATATTCAACATGACCGATACTGAGGTTTTGATGGTTAACAGTGGGCTTATGTGAAAATTAAAATGCTTTGATGAACTCAAGAGTAACATAGACTTTTGAGCCTCTTTTTCCCTTGTTCTCAAGGGCAACAAACTAGTCTGTAGCAAACCCAGGAAAAAAAACCAACAAAAAGATGCATGTGAATAAACACAAAATAATTCCATGTTATTAAAAACATCCCCAAGTCCCCACGTGCAGTAAAGACAAGCCCAAGTTGTTTCCTGAGCACCAGAGCTAAGGATCCCTTCCTCCCCTTTCCCTCATGTATAATAAGGTGCAAGTTCTGCCTGGAGCTTTTCCCAGTGGAGTCCACAGAGCGGTTTGTACTCACCACAGCTGAACTTGGGTCACTTTTCTTCAGTCAGGGGAAATAATAAAATTACTCTCCTCTGCCCAAACACGAATGTCCATGAAACTTATAGAAATTCATTATTTCATTTAAGTAGAAGGAATCTGCAAACTGGCCATTAACTAGAAATTTACTATAGAACAAACAAATTCACCTATACATCACAGCATTTGCACGAGGTTTTATTCACAGCATGGCCACATAAATCTCTTTTCTTAAACAAACAAACTACAGAAAGGATATGAAATGAAAAACTAGATGAATACCAGGATCAATGGCACTTTGAAATAGATAAAAATTAGAATATAAACTAAAGGAACATGGTCACAGCAGCTAGGGTAGAAACTAAGGTTTTGATGCTGATATACAGAGAAGGTAAAAATTCTGTTTCTTTTATAGTCTTATTTCAGTTAGCTGAAATACTTTTTCTCATCAAATACCAGTCCACAGAAGTTTTGAACTCTTTAAATAACAGATGTGGAGAAAAAGCCCAAAAGGAAAAGCAATACTCCACCATGTGGCATTGCATGAGAACAGGCAGAACCCTTCCTCAAGTCAGACTTTTCCAAGTCTTACACTGATTTGTAATATAAAGTGTAAAATCATAGTGGACCAGAGCAGTTTTGTGGAATCACATTCTGACACATTTGAAAACAAAAAACAAACCCTAACAAAAAAACACCTACTAAATTCAGTCAACTTCACCAGAATATGAATTTGGGAGGAAAAAAATCTTTTGGTTCACTCCTTAGCAATGCAATTCAGGTACCAAGAATGAAATAGTCCTCTATTTGAAATGACTATTTGCACATTTAAAATATTTTGTCACACCAAAAATAAGAGAACCATTCATATTGGAGTGGATATTTAGTGGAGAGATGAGAAAGGCCTTTAAAAAAAAAACCTTCAAATTTCCTTTCATTCTCAGAAAAAATTTTGAAATTTCAAAAACCTCCTTAAACTGATTTCTTTTCCTTTGCACTCTTTATGAGAAAATTTCTAGCTTCTTCTGTTTTAAATCCCTCCCTCCTAGTCAATTTTCCATATATTAAATGAATTTTTAGACTATTTTCCAAAGAGTGCTTCAGTGAAAAAACAAAACAGGTGTAACCATAAGTAATTGCAGTCATATTTTTTCCTAGTAAAAGGCATTTGCTATACTGAATTAATAGGAAGATATATAGTTATTTGAAACAGATTGTCCTCATGTTCCTCATCATAAAATGGCACAACCACAGCTTTACAGGATAAATATAAAACAGTAATGAATATGATGATGCTGGGTTCTGTTTGGGGATCATTTATGACAATGGTTTTGCAAACCAGATATTGAAGCAAGATAGAAATAACCAGAACACATATGACTCCAAAACTAATCTGTGAGCATCTGCATATTTTGGTAAGTACCTCAGAAACACTACGTGGGTAGAAAAATGGATGTGCAAATGCACTTAAATCTGTAACACAGGAATATTTTTCTCTACCTCAGAAACTTTAGAACTGTCCATAATATCATTCATTTGCCCCAGAAAACTAAGAGTTTAAATTCAACTAAAGTCTAGTCATAATGAAAAGATGAATTTTCAAATTGTATCTATGAAACAGGAATTATCCTCTCGGAGAAAACTAGAAAAATATCGGATTTAGTAATAACTAATTTAGACATAAAGCAGGTAACTTATGCTCAATTCAGTTTAATGTCAAGAAATAACAAAGGTAGTTATCAGCACATCCTATACATCATCAGTGCAGACTTATTTTTAGTCACAATAGATGAAATTTCTTTGAAAGGCAGAGGTCCTGAACTGCTTCTCTGGGGAGAATGTGAATACACCCGAGGTGAAGGCAAGCCCACCTTCACAAATCCACAAGCTAATACTGAGAAGCTCCATAAAGAAATGAAGAATACCTACATCATCTGTGCACTTTTGGTTTGGGTTTTTTGGGGGGATTGTGGATTTTTTTCAGCTGAAAGACAAATGGCTATCCTTGAAGGAAAGTGCTTCATAAAAGCTGATCATCTTTGAGCCCATGTAGAGATGATCAAATCTCTGGAATAAAAATGAACCTTCAAAGATATGTATAACAAAATGGCATTATCCTGAAAGAGGGACAGATGTCAGTGGTTTGTTAGCTATAACAAAAAAGGAGCTGATCCAAAAATTTTATAGTGCTCCAAAACAGACTCGTTTATCTGATATTAGTATTCATGTTTACTGATGCAGGATAATTTGCCTTATCTTTTAGTCCAGCTTTTAAATGTTTATTTGATGGATCCATACAGAATTTTGAAGTTATCCATGTGCTAACACATTTATTATAAGGAAATAAAAGCACAGGCTGTGACTTACCACTGGGAGCTGTAGCGTACTCCTTGGGAAACAAGATGACTCTGGCTTCAGCCAGTTCCCTGAATGACTGGGAGTTATTCCATATTAATTTTGACAAAATGCTTTCAATGAAATCTGGGACCATACTTGCACAGCCTGCAATTCCACTGGATCCTGCACTCCAAGCCTCCATCAGAAGCTGTGTGTGCTGAGCATGGATGTATCACAATGAGGTCATGCCCACGGATGATGGCTTTGCAGGTAGAACTGATACATTATTTCTGAATGCAACCTTACCTGCAAATCAAGTCAAAGCATTTGATAAAAATCTGCTTCTTCAGCGTCCGAACTTCACATACCTAATACTGACAGACTGGCTCTTACCAGAGCCAGACCCCTAAACACACATTTCTCCTCACTCAATTTGTGTAGCACAATGAAATCCTGCTTTTGAATGGGACATTGTATTTCCAGTGTATTAAGAATATTCTTAGAGAAGTTTCCATACACCAAAGGCACCAGTGAAAGAAAATATAAAGGAAAGGGGAACATGGGTAATAATGAGTAAGAGAGCTTTGAAGAGCAATAGTTATTCCTACTTTTTTAACTGTATTCTTACTAAGTATCATACAAATTTGGAGACCAAAGGTCACAGCTTAGCCTTCTAATCATATGAAATACACTAAAATAATCCAGAAAAGGGGAAAGTATTGATAATGAATCTTGTAGCAAAATTCTTTCCTCTGTTTGTGAGGTTTCTTTGCTACGTACACAAAACTGCTGCAGTTTCACTCAACTTCTCTACAGAAAGTTCATTTCATCTGTTTCTACAGACAGATTTCTCAGATAAGCTATTTTCCAAGTTCAACTGTCTCTAGTTGTAACAGATACATTCTAGCAGCAATGATACTCTATAGACTATCAGTTTGGGAAATAGGAGGAGATGATATTGTATTCAATCTGACAGAGCAGAGGTCCTTTAAATGGGAAAATTAAAGCTTCTTCCTTCTTTGACTAGGACAGTTTGCTTCAGCAGAACTTGAAGTCTTGGCCAGGCTGCAATTGCTTTTACTTGCTTAACAGCAGGTCAGTTGAGTGGCTTGGACAATATTTACAACTTAATTTAATTCAACTTTAACTTAATTATAAACTCATGAAAAGCAAAAAAATCTTGAGCTGTTTATGTAAAAAAATTATTTAATGACAGTATTGGAGAAGTGCAAAGCATGATTTTCCGTCTTTTTTTTGTTCACATGAATCCAAAAAATACCTTCTCATTATAAACAAAGCCTACTGGATACTGAAGGCTCTCAGATTTTATTAAATATACAGAATTTGTAAAAGCTAAATAGCATTATCAACATCTTGGTAAGAAAAATATAGGCCTTATTAGAATGAAACTATTTTATTCCTTCCATAGCCAACAGTAATAATCCTGAGAGCATCAGATCACATAACCTCTTCACAGCAAAGGTCTGTGCTGTCTCAGGGCTATCTAAGGTTGGGATGCTTCCAAAGGCAAACTGTTTACTCCAGAGGCAGACTTGATCACAGCTCATGTTTTTCCAAAAGGCAGCTAGCTTGCTTATGCCCTTTAAAAAAAATCCCTTCCCAAGAGCTCATCCACTGTGCTGTTTGGGCTGAGTATTTAAAGCAGTAGCAAAGTGCCAAGTCAAAAGCAAAGAATTTGTTTCTAAGAGAAGCAAGGAAAAGACAAAGAGCAAAAGTTAACGCTGCAGATTATCATAAACTTCAGAGAATACAAAACAATTGTTTTAGAGACAGCTAAAAATACCTTCTTGTTAGACTGCTTGCTCTTCTGCCAAAGGCATGAAATACACTGAGAAACATTTGCAGAACCAAAATATTTATACTACAAAGTAGCAGTTTCTACTTTAGAAACTTATAGCTGATTTAGTTGGAACTACATTTTTCATAACACAGATAAAGAATATCAACCAGAGCCTTAAGTAAATACTGGCTTTGTTGCAAGCTTAATGTTAAATTTTTTTAAAATTTTTTTTCTCTAGATCACAGTTACCTTGGTATAACTATCAATAGTTATAAGACATGATTTTACTTTCTAACCTTCTCTTTGCTATGTGACAGGAGTTGTAGTAGAATGCACCCTGAAAAAAATGATTTAAGTCTTTTCTTCACTTTTCCCCTTCCAAAGACACAAAACTTAGCAAGAATTTAACATCTTATGGTATTTGTACTACTGGCGAAACAACTTGTTCAGTAATCATTGATTGCCAGCTCCTGCATTTATTTTTAATTGCTCTTTTGTTGTAATCCAAGAAAGAAAACCAAAAAATTATACAAGTGGGTACCAGCCAAACTTGTGTGCCAAAAATAAACCTCTAAGACCCAAAACTGAGATTATTGTAGGCTTTCAGAAAAGACTAATCAAAAAAACAGTTTGCACAGTTTGCTAAACTACAGTAAGAAATTCCCGGTAAGAAAATGGTAATGTAGCAGAAGTGGAAAAAGAGCAAAGTGCTGAAAGCATTTATATTTTATGTGTTACTTGATTCTTTAGTTGCAACTTCAGTACTTTTCCCCAAATGTCTTCTTTGCACACTTATGAAAGTGCAGAACAGAGCAAGACAAACTTTTGGTGCTACAGACTGGTTCAATCAACTGGTGAGGCTTGACTGGTGATGTCTCTCTCTTCCCTAAAAGGGAAAGTGAGGTACAATGAGTATTAAGATGAAATCATGTGATGCAGTCTTTGGTTCCTCTGCAACAGCAACTGCCTCCATCATTCTCTTCATGTAGGTATTGTCAAAAAATATCTGCACTTGCCAGCATCCTCTCTCATATGTCCTTCTTACCCATCCATCCAATTTGTCCCCCCAAGTCACTACATAAATATAAGTGTATTTTATACACACATATATATATAAATATATATATGTGGCAGGGGAACTAGCACATAATTTCTGACTGTAAATTATGTCCCAACCTTCAGCCTGCCCGTGTTCTTTACACAGCACAGTACAGCAGGGTGGGACTTCTCTCATTCTCTGTAACTATGAGCACACCAAAATACTGCCCTCAGCTGACCCTGCAGTATGGTGTAATCCATTGCAAACATCATCTGACTTCTCATGACCTGTCACAGTACAAGAGAAATGGATAGAAGACCAGTGTCAATGAAATTGCAAAAATCTAGTGTTAGCATCATCACATGTAGAAACACAACAGGGACAATTCATGTTCACCTCAGGACTGTTCAGAAAATGGCTTCATGATGAAATACACTGAAGTGCAAACACAAGAGGATATCCTACAGTTTCTGCTGCTACTGCTGGCGACAGCTACTTAAGTTCACTTTAAGTCTTCAAAAAGTCAAAACTTGGTTCTTTATAGTGTCGTAATTTTAAAATGCCTACTATGTACTGCCATGCCATCAAGCCTATAAGCTGCTAACTTTGTCTTGGTACCTTTGGAGATTTAAAGCATAAAAGACATTAATATAGCACAAAGTGAGCCCTGAAACAAGTATTGTCACACTTGAAATCCAGAAAATGTTCAGTGTGAATGCATGCTATTAGAAGTTGTAAATGCATCTACTGAAGTGAGCTAACAGCATCAGCATTAATCACTAGAGCAAGATGTTTTATCACCTAGGAATAGAGATGAACAGTAAGATTCCACATTCATGCTGTTTACTTACAAGGCCTTCAAAGAGCTGGTTATGCTCTTCTTGTAACAGGTAAATCAACACCAAAGCAATCATGGCCTCCTACCTTGGTGAAAAACTACACCATGTCACATTACAGTTCTCCCCAGAGCTCCTCACAACAGAAATAAGCTGCAACCAAAAGCACTGATACTCAAAAAAAAATGTACCTCTTTTAAGCCTCCTGGGAATTCACATGAATTTCCCATAAACCCAAAGATAATCCAAACATTCTTGTAAAATCAAGATACGGAGTGGCAAAGATGGCTTTAGAGTAGCAAACATCGTAACAACCAACTGGCTAATGCATGGAACTGGAAAGCAGACAGAGGTGATGCATGTGCCCCTGTAATTACATTCCACAGTTCTTTTGTCGCTTGTTTTCTAGTAAAAAGCCAGACAGATATTGCTTCCATCCCATTTCTTCTATCACTACTTGAAAAAATCCTACCTTTCAAATTGCTGGTGCACATACGTGCACAAACACCATCTGACATAGGAGTCTGTGTACTAAAGAAAAGGAGATACACATTTTGAAAACAGGGTTTTATTGAAACTTATCAAAAATGTCTGAAATCTAATGCAGGAAAGGCACTTCAGACTTTAGTCCCTTTTCTTTTTTGCTTTGGGTTTTTCTAAGAGCTGAGATAAGTCACTTTCTTCAACTTCATCACAATGCTTTCTTTTTTTTTTCTTTGACTTTTTATGGTCACTTTGGTAACCACTGGAGTCACTGGTAGGCAATACAACTTCCTGTTCTCCTTGCTTGTCCTTTTTCTTTTTCTTCTTCTTCTTTTTATCATCACATAATCCATTCACAGCATCAGCACTGTGCTCTTCTTCATTTTCCCACCCAAGGTTACCCGTCTCATTTAAAGGCTCTTCTCTGACATTTTCTTCCCCACAGTTATTCAAACCATTTTCCTGGTGGTCGAGCTTTTGAATTTTGTCTCCATTTGCACTTTCAGTGACTGCATCAGATTTTTTGGGCCGCATGCTTTAAAGAAATACACAAAATAAACTGTATTAGAGACATGCTAGGGTACCTCACATAGTGAAATGTCAAAAATTGCTAAAACATGTATTTACACCAAGCAGATAAAAGATTAAAATTTGCTAAAAACAAGAAATGGAGAACATGATACTCTTGTGTTATAGAGCATCATGAAGTTTAATACTCTCAGGGTAATTTCTATTACTAGCTTCCTTCTTACCACACAGTAAGTTTTTTTTTTTTTAATCTTAGGCTAAATTTCTTCTCAAAAGTGCCTTACAGACCATTTGGTACTTCCTCTTTTCTTATGCTTCTTTATCCCCTAATTCCTAATTATACATTGTGCAGCAAAGCTTTTTTGTTTTTTTAAAGTCATTCATAAAAACACACAGCTAGTGGCCTATTCAGTCATATATGATGCACACTGATGATTTTACCAAGCAATTACCCTACTCTAGTTAAAACAAAGGTGATGCCAGAAAAGTAAAAAAAAAAAAAGAAGGAAAAAAAGATCCACAAAAAAAACCAAAAACCAAATCCCCACCGACCCCCCAGCAGGTACCTGGCAACCAAGAGCACTGGAGAAAATGTCTAAGAAGACAAATATGGAAAGAATGCAGTTAAAAACCATGGAGATTTTTATGTCCCCAGAGGCACTGAAGACAAAATTGCTAACTTTCATAGTAAATTCACTGAAACGATCCAGAGCATCCTTCCAGATTAAAAAAAAGAAGAAACAAACAAAAAATGCTATGAATTTGCCAGTAGGAGTCATATTACACATTTAATCAAAACAAAAACCTTATTGAAAGAAAAGCATTGCTCAATAAATGACTGTTTAAAAAAAACCCCAAAACCTGAATGAACATCTCTGAAGATAAGATTTCTTGCAAGGTGCCCTATAAGTTTACAGAGCCTAAGGAGGAAGTTCACACATTTTCTCATCTTTGAAATTCTCATGTTTCAGTAAGTATTTAAGTCACATATTTGTCATTACACATTACATGTGCACGTTTTTGTTTGTAACTGTCCATGTAACCACTGTGTTCAGGACCCCTGGACGGTTTGCACTGAAAAACCTACACACAAAGCTACTCTTAGACACCCGGATGTGCTATTTTGAGCATGTATTATATAGGCAATCAATTCATAGGTCAACACACTCAGATTTTTAAAGGTCAAGAAACATTTAGTTTTACTTTTTCTGGAGAAAACTTCCATGAAGTCCTAAACAGTGGAATCTATATCTAGTTATCTAGTATTACAGAGATTTGCATAAAAATAAGAAAGCTGAAAGATTAAAATGTAATTAAAATCACTTAGCTTGTAAAAAATGTATTAAATCAGTTAAAAATATTCTCTATTAAGGTACTGTACCTGCTTTTAGTGAGTCCTCCTCGAATGAAGAACACCCCAGCTGCATCAGAATCCAAGTGCAACACTTGAAATTTCAGTTCATCCCCTATTTTTAACCCCAGCTCTTGCCACTGCACAATGGACATTTGTTCAGGCTTAGGGATAGATGCATTGAAGCATCCATGTATTAGGCAGCCAATATGACTAGGGGCCACTTTATTAATTACACCCTAAAAAAGAAAAAGAATGTCATGCAAGTCTATAGCACAAATCAGTCCTTTCAACGCACACCCTTTAAATATTTAGCTTCCTATATGGAAAATTTTCAGTAAGAGTTTATGTACAAATTATGAAGTCAGTTTATCTAGCTATAAATTAATGCTTCTTCACTAAAATAAAGCTATTCCTGTAAACTCTTCTTACAATTCCCGGAGCATAGAACTGAACTGCAAGAGAAGAAGTCAAAACATGGGATTTAGCTACAGTGAGTACCTGAACAGAGTACGTAATTCTTTCCTTACACTACAGTGATCAGCTTTGCTCTGAATCCATTTTAAGTCGGATTTACCTGCCTAAAACGCTCTTCAAGCTGGCACAGCAGTATTTAGCAGCTAAAGATAGGGAAGACACATAAAAAGCTTCTAAATACTCCATTCAGTGGGTTTCTGGCACATCTGTACGTGAAACCACATCCACCTTTGCTTTACCCATAGGATTAATAACAGATACTAAAAATTTTCCTATTCTCTTCCTAGGAAGATGGCACATTCATCCTCAAACACAACTAGAAAGACACCAGCTGTGCTGCAAAAGGTACGGCACAACAAAGAATGTAAGCCAGCTGTCAACATACATTACCCACGAGTGCTGAGCAAGGGTTTTGACAAGCTTAAAGTTGTTCTGTGGGCCATACACCTCCTTTACTGAAAGGCAGGCTCCAACTCGATACTCTGCTCTCGCACTTGAAGGAACTGAGCACTTTAGAGCATTCTAAGTATTCTTGTCACTGTAACAAATGCACCTGCTCGAGAATTATCTGCTCTTCAGAAAGAAGCACGGGTATGATAAATGCAGTTATGATACACTATTAAATACGCAACCCTTGTGATACGATGGCTTAGTAATACATAGCTTTATGAAAGTTCAGCAAACCTAGAGACAGACAAAACAGACAAATTACAGTAAGAGTACTAGCGCAAACAACCAATAAATTGCTACGAACTACTCATAAATGAATAAGCTCACATAAAACTAAAACATGTCTCCACCTAAGCCCCAGACCATTTGATGTTGGAGATAAGCCAAGCTTCGCGCACTTCATAAAAAAATCCCGTCCCACAAGACACTAAGGCGTTGGCATACCACCAGCTTCTTCCCTTTCTTGGGGCTGAAGATGATGAAGTCCGCCTCGATGTTCAGGTGGATGAATCCTTGGTCGTCGTAGATGTCGCCGAGCTCCCCCACCACTTTGATGTTGTCGTAGGCCACCGGCACGCCCTGCAGGCTGGAAGGACAAGGAGGAGGGGGGCACCGTTAGCTGCCAGGCCGAGCCGGCCCCGCAGCCCGCGGCGGCCCCGCGGCCGCACCTTTCCGAGTAGCGCAGGAGCTCCGCGTCCAGCTGCGCGCGGATGCCGGAGCGCTTGCGGCCCAGGAAGCGCGGGGGCAGCGCCACGTGCCGCCGGTGCGGCGCCGCCACCAGGCACGAGTAGCGCCGCGNTTTGGAGGGGGGTTAGTGCCGCGGCGAGCTGCGTGGTATATTTTTAACTCTTCCCAAGCGATTTTACATCGCGGAATCGCAGAGTGTTGTGAGCTGGAAGGAAGGAGGAAGATCATCGATTCCGGCTCTTCGGTGAATGGGAATCGAACCCGCGGCGTGCCGGGGGCACCGCGCCCGCAGCACAGCCTGGACGGAACCCGAACCGAACCCGTGATCCTTGGGCCGGGACATGCGCTGCGGTGGCCCTGTACATTTTAATGGGATATCTAGGGATTCAGACAAGAGACGCAATGACAAATTGCCTTAGTGGCGCTCTTCATCTACAGGAGTTTTAAAGATACGGGGTTTGTCTTCTAGTGCTAGACCCCAGATCCGGTTTGTGCGTAGGGTGAGAAATGTTTAAATTCATTTAATAACCACAGACTGAGCAGAACGCAAATAAATACAAGTCCTCAGAAGGGGTTCTGGTGCACTCTACACTGCAGTTAGTTGCAAAGTGAGCTGCAGTACTACAAATAGAAACCTTGTCCAGTTGTAAATGATGGAATTTGTGTCTGGTTAGTGAAGACTTCGTCCAGAAAAGTCACTCAGATTTTATATCCACACAAAGCAGCACAGTATGATTTTACTTTAAACTGATTCTACTGAACTCGTGCAAAACGTTGAAAAGGTGTTCTCTCATTGATTTAAATCTAATTTAAATTAACTTGTTATAGTTAATGTACACTTGTTGCAGTAAATGTACACTTTCAAACTGATTGAATCCACATGGGGTGTTAGATTAAACAAAAAAAAAAAGAATTGATGTGTCGGTTTCATTAAAGGTGTTAAATTCCTTTTATACTGTGGAGGGCTCAGAAACACTGTGGTTTTGTGAAAACAAGCCTTACATCAGACACCAGAAATCCTTGAATTTCTTATAAAACAAAGGCAAAAGCCTTTGAAACTACTCAAATACTTCATCACAAGAAAGTTTTCTTTCACTGAACATACTGTGAAGACAGGACATTGTTAGCTTTCACAAGTAAAACTAATGGTAAAATTTGCAGTGCTTTACTGCAAGTAAAGTTGGATTAGTGTGAAAGAACTGACATAAAAATGGCTTTCAGATGTCATACCAAACACCAAAATTGAAAGAGAAAATGTCTTGAACTACTGTAATCTGTATTTCTATGTGGCTTTCATTCTCCAAGGTATTTAATGTCTGTTGAAATTAATTTTATTTTATGTTATATGGTCTCAGCTTTCTGGAAAAAATACTGTATTTTTTTATTTCAACTATTTGGATCATGTTTAAACCTTGCAATATGCTTTCAATCTTGGTTAAAGACCTTAAAGAATAACTGCATGCACTTCTATTCCTAAAAGAAATATATGTTTTATAACTCTTATTTATGAGTGGATTTAGTTTGCAGTGAAAACATATAATACACTAAGGGCTCTACTCAGTTTTATCCAGGATAATAAAAACCTACCTTTGCTCTTAAAATAAAAACTAAGCATAAGATGGAAAGGCAACATGAACAAAAATATGGACCTTTGTCTTTCACCCTGTAGTCAGGTTGGCCAAGGTGATGTCAGAAGGGCTCTGTCTCTCAGGGCTTGCGGCTGTCCAAGGTTATCCCCATGGACTTGTGTCACCAGAACATTCCTTACAGGGATTGAGTCTGTACTTTCTAATTGAATCTCCATTTATCCCTGCTACTGTGCCTGGTTTTCACTGCACAGTGCTCTTGAGACTTCCAGATTTCCTTTCAGGAGAATGAACTTTAAATCCTAATGGTCATTAAGTCTGTGTGGTAGGCCAGAGATAATTCAAAATAGCCTGTTTGAAATTCTTTAACTGTAAATACCTGGCTTCAGCACCAGCTATTTTCAAGTCCACACCTGTCAGGTCACACTGCTTGCTGGTGCAGCATGGTGTGTCTGTACCAAAAGCAGTGTTGTCTTGCAGTCTTGTAGAGACTTCAGACCTGTGGTGTGGCTTGGACTCACTACCTGTCTGTAAAGGATGCTCTGATGAAAGAATGAATCTCAATCCAAATGCCACCTCCTCCAGCCACATATCAGTTTTTAAAACCATCTGGACCATAAGACTTAAATCCTGATATCCCCACATCCATTTCTTAGCTTATTTTTCTTCCCTAGTTATATCTTTTCACTTCTTGATGTTAGCATTCAGCTTAAAGAGTCTATCTCAGCTGGCCTTTGCAGTGAGCCTGTGTCCAAAAAGGCAGCTAAAATCAATGTCTGAAACAGCCCAGCTGTTGGTATGTTTGCCAAGTCCCAGAGTGGCTGATAAGACTGTGCTGAGCCTGTTTTTCTCCAGAAGTTGCAAGTAACAATGGTGACCAAACCCAAAACCTGCATTTGCAGTCACTGCTGTTCTTTTTCTTCCTGTTTTATCTGGGTTTACCTTGGAAACCAGATTCCAACAAGGAGATTCCTTAACAACCACAACTTCAGCAGCTCTCTGCTGTATGTACTCTATGGTCTTTTCTACACATATAGGTACTGCCATCTTGTATCCAGGTTTCTGAACTGACAATATGATTTGGGTAGAAAGGTCATCCAATTGCTTAGCAATGCTCTGTTGTGGCAGGTGCAACTTATTCATTCAGAGGGTGGCCCTCATCCAGCCTTAAAATTCTAGAAGTCTTAGCTGTGACAAAAATACAGGGCATTTCATGTAGAGTCCAAGAATGCTGGCAGCAGTGTGCTGGAGTAGGAAATACACTCCCCCTTAGGACTGTGTGCCCAAAGGAATTAATGCATTTTGAAATTTATTCCATCACAGGGTCCTTATCCCACAGCTTTAACTCTACAAAACAGATAAATGAAGAAATGCCTCAATTGCATAGGCTGAATACAGTACAAAACTTGTGCTCTGAATTTTTTTCAAATATTTTAGCTGGCTTCTTTTTAATTTTTAACCCTACAGTATTTGTAATGACAGTTCTTGCCGTCATACTTAGAAGGAAGAATCAGTACTCAAACTCTCAATTTTATTTTTGAAGTTGTGTGGTAGTAGGTTTGCTTCAATATCTTGGATCCTCATGTCAAATAGAGATGAATTCTAACATGTTTGGTCATTGAGAATGAAGCATCTAAATGCCATTGAAGTCCTATATATGGAATTCTGTTAGACTAGTTTTGTGGAAGTCATTTTTTAGAGGGTGGCCATTCAATTACATATAAAATCTATCAGTGCAAAGGGTTAGCTGAAGTTAACAAGAGTTACGGTCATAAAGGCTTATTTGACTGCAAGTGTGAGAGGAATTAAGTTGTCACTGTCAGGCAAACATTAATTTGAGCAAATACAGGATGATAAGATGAAACTGTCAGTGGCCAAAGATGGTAGATACTGACAGTGTATTAGGACTCTCTTTATTTGTACTTAAACAAAATGTACTGAATGCTGAAAGTCCACCAGATGGCACACAAAAGCCTTGGTACGGAAAAGTGCCGTCCAAGAGAACAAGAGGAACTGCATGTCTGACTGAAAATTTAATCTGTGTTACACTATGCAGACTCTGCTTTGTTCTGTCAGCAATTAGTAGGTCAATCTCTAATAGCTAGGAAATGACTTAGAAAAGCATTAAGGGAAAGGAATGTGATAAGACACCAATTATGTTAATTTCTTTCAGCTAACAATTTGTCTTGATTTGTAGTGACATTCATGATATAAGGACAGGGAGCGGTTGGGGTGACAGAGAAGGGTCACAAAAATGATCAGAGGGCTGGAGCACCTCTCCATGAAGACAGAGAGAGTTGTGGTTGTTCAGGCTGTAGGAGACTTGGCTCCAGGGAGACCTTACAGCACCCTCCAGTACCTAAAGTGGATCTACAAGAGAGCTGAAGAGGGACTTTTTACAAGGGCATGGAGTGGTGAGGCAAAGGAGGAATGACTTCAAACAAACTAAAAAGGGGTGAGCTTAGATTAGATACAAGGAAATTTTTCCTTGTTAGGGTGATGAGGCACTGAAACATGGTGCCCATAACAAAAGTTATGAATGTTCCCTCCCTGGAAGTGTTCAAGGCTGGATTTGGATGGGTAATCTGAGCCAATGGAAGGAATCCCTCCCCACAGCAGGAGGAGCTGGAACCAGACAATGTTTCAGGTCTCTTCTATCCAAAAAATTCTATGATCTATATTTGGGATGGACACCTTTGAACAGTTGGGGATTAACTAGATTTGCCTTTGGCCCTTGCTTCTCTTCGTAGGTTATTGCCTGCTGGGAAGTGGCTGATATGCCTGGTGATCACTCTTGTGGAGATAAAATATCTTATCTAACTGAAAGAGACCTGTGTTCTAGTAGCCCCCTGGCCTTTTATCTGTGGGAGTAAAGATGCTGACTGAGGTGCCCCTCTCCAGCTCTATTGGTGCTTGAAGGCATAGTTTCAGTAGCAGAGACATCATGACCTGTGGAGGTCTGGCTCTTGGTCTAATGCTGAAACTCTCCTGTGTGTTTCCAGCCAGTGAGTGAGGTGTGTTCAGATAGTGGATTAAATATTGTGATAACGTGACTTTTCTCGTAGAAACAAGAGGTGATGTTGCCACAGAAACAAGAGATGAAAGCAGCCTGTGCCGCTGTAAGAGCAGTAAGGCTTTTCTACAGCACTGTGAATGCTTCTGATGAATGATGCTAACAAATGAGATGGAGGCACAGGTTGTAAATGGGGTGAATGAGGTTCACTTGACAATCTGTCTGTGCTATTTTGCAGTTTATACTCTGAGAAACTTCTAGCAACCTTTACTCTGGTGTTTTTATAATTGTCAGGAAAGATGGGAATTAAAGATCCACAGGGGATTGCCTCCAGAAAAGTCAGCTGCTATTCATTTTAAGAGTAGAAAATGTCTTTTTGTCATCCTGTTTCATGACTCCTATACTTCTTCCAGATACTGCAAAAGACAAAATAATCTTCTGGTTCTACTAGTAGTAGCCTACTCATATCCTGAGCCCTGGTACAAAAAGAATTGTGAAGGCGTTTATAAATGTCTTCACAATTATACTTTATATCACAATTTATACTTTAATCTTCTCTTTCACAGTGCTATTTCTGTTTTTGTTTTGTTTTGTTTTTAAATGGAAAACTTAATCCTTCTGGCCTGGAAAACAGGTCCCAGACCTGAGGAGTTTGCCATTCAAGAGAGGTCCAAAGTAACCATCTGTTTGAAAGAAAGATAGCTGATTATATCTTCTAGGCTACTTTCAAGCCCCTGTACTGCTATCTGATTTTTACAAGTGAATTTCAGAAGGGTTGACCTTTGAGAAGTATTAAAAACAAGGATAAAGAATTCAGTTATGTGGATATTTTTAAGATTTTACTTACAGGCTTTAGCAGGTAGATTGTTATCAGCTGTGTTCAGGGTAACATATAAATCTTGGTGGTTTTTGTCTGTATCTTCTTCTGCAGTTAGACATGCTTTTGTATTAATAGACTGGAAAAGTTGAAGCCTTTGCCCCAAATGTGATGGAAATGAGAAACAATTCTTTTTGAAGTTAAAAAATGTGATCAGGTTTAGTCTCCTAAGTGTATGGTTTTGTTTTGGATCAAATATGGACTTGCTTGGATAAGATAAAAAAAATGTTCTTATTGTATTTCCATCCTATGCAATGAAAAAAAAATCTTAAATCTGATGGGGATTCTGTTTTCACATTGCAAGCCAATGAGGCTGAGTAATCATTATAGCATTTTCCTGGTTATCCTGTTTATTTTCAGGAATACCTTTTGATAACTCAAAGATAAGTTTTTAATTATTTTAATCAGTGTTTTTTACATGAAAATATGCTTAAATGATGAAGAATTTTTTCCTAAATCTCTGCTTAAAGATGAGCATAACAAAAAATTACATCAGTGTAATTTGATCATCAGATTTGTTATTTTTCTGCTGCCCTTCTCCAGTAGTGTATATTACTTGAAAAAGTCTGTAATATAATTGATTTTCTTAGAGGAGCTGAGCCTATGACTATCAATAGCAGCACTATCAACCTTGGGGAAAATAAAGGGTATTAGAAATTATTTTGAGTGGATACTGAAGAGCTTTACTGTCAATTTTTGCATTTGAGCACAGAAGCTCTACGTGTTTAAGCAAATGCACCTTCAGTAAATTAGATAATCTCCAATGTGCTGTGCCTTATCTTCAAAACTGTTAAGAGTGTCACTCACCTCTGAATGAATCAGTGCTGGGTATCACTTGATGCCTGAATGGTCACTGAATGTCAAGGATAAAGATAAGGTAGCATAATTTGTAGGCAATTGTCAAGTTGTCCTAATTTAAAGAGAAAATTTTATGTTCTCCTGCTGAGTTTATGGTTTAGTTTAGTACATCACATTTTCATTTACTTTGTTCAACTGCTTGCCATCACATCCACCTCCCTCCATGTAAAAATCCCAAGATTTCAGAAGTCATGGTAATAGTAAGAAGACTGAAACCAACCAAGCAACCAACCAACCAAAAAAAACCACCACCTCCCGCTCTCCCCCAAAAAACCTCCTACCTCCAAACCAAAACTAACCAATAACAAAACAAAACCCCAAAACAACCAATCATCCAACAACCAAAGCAAAACAAAACATGAGTGTCAGGGACTCTTCTGTGAGAAACAATTTTAATGTTCCCTACACTGGTGAAAGTAGGAAAGAAATAAATGAGGTGTGGACAAAACCCTGTCCTCATACCAGATTCTATTTTCACTTATCCAAATCACTTAAGAGCATGAGAATTTCTCTGCTTAGGTGATGATGGAGGAAGGAAGCTGCAACACCTACACCTGAGAGAAACTGCAACAAGCTGACAACAAAATTCAAGGCCTGCAGCTGGCCGTCCTAGTCAGTAGTTCCAGAGCAGTGCTTCTTTTCATGCTCCACTGTGCAGTAAATCATTCTTGCTTCATTCCGACAGAAGAGGGCCTCCCAGTGTCACCTTCAGCAACAAAGTGTATGCTGCTGAGAATTCAGAATGCTTAAATGCTTTCAGGATGAGCAAAATGGGCTCTCCTTGTCCAGGTGTGGTTCAACTGATAGGACCCTGAAGTTCTCTTCAGGCAGCCTGAGGTTTTAAGTGCCCACTTCTTTGACAGGTTACTGTTTTATGGTAAAATTCTGGGCCCTGGATTAGAAGAAATGTTTCTTCTGGAGAGCCAAAGCTCACCCCTTTCTCTGCAACTAGCCAAATATCTAAATAAACTTTGGATTCCACTCTGAGAGCAATGCACATAAGATATCAGGCTTGCAAGGCCTTGCTTGCAGTTCTCCAAGGCTGATAAATATCAGACTCTAATGTCTTTTAATGCTGGACTCACCAGTAAGATTTAACATTGCACAGTCCTAACCTGTGCTTACTCTCAGTTTGACTCCATGTTCATCATCTCCATTGGAGGATTTCTAAGAAAATGCAGACCTGTTGCCAAACTGGAGTTCAGTAGCAGAGCCAGGCTCAAGTGGAACTCCAGGGCAGTAGTGTGAGACCCTTGTGTGCTTTGGAGTGCTCCCAGTTCTCCTTGGCTGGATGAGCCAGGCGTGGTGCCCCTCCAGGGCAGCCTGGTGGTGGCAGCCAGACCGGCGGGCTGGAGGCAGCTACAAACCCTGAAGGCCACAGGGTCCAGCACACTTAAACCCATGCTGAGGCCTGTTCCTAATCTCTTGCTGATGAGCTATCCAAGAAGTTAATGTAAGTAATGCAGCTAAGCCAGTACTGAGCTCTTCCTTGGTAAGTAGGGTTACTTCTGCAAGGACCCCCAGTGCAATCAGTGGGGTAGTCAGTGTGGCACTTGAGGTTGTCATTTAGAAAAATACACTGTTTTTTTGTTGGTTTGTTGTTGTTGGAGTTTTTTGGGGGGGGTTTAAAAATATTTATTTTATTTTCATTTTTATTCTCTTTTCATTCTGTGTCTCAGAACAGAAGGCAAGATGCCCACATTAGTATTGCAAATCTTTGGACCATCTCTACAGATACTTGCAGACAGGAGAAACTGAACAGATCTCCCTGGCAGCCCCCTCACTGCTGGGCTGTATGCATCCCAGCAAAAAGGACAACTTTGAGTGTCTTTGTCTTCTCTTCACTTTTTGCTAGTTTTCAACTCAGGAGAATGATGAAGAAAGGTCTGTAATTTTCCACCACAACTGCATTCCAATGAAACTATAAGTTATTCTAACACACAGTATATAGCAGTGACTGCTATTTCATACTTTTTATTTCTTTATTTATTTACCATTACTGGACATGTATATTTGTAATTATGCCTGTGCAAATTCATTCTGTTGAATGAGCTATCTCATACAGTTGTATAGATTGAGAATAATTAAACTTTGTGGTTATCACACACATTTGGTAGGAAATAATACATATGTTTATATGGAAAAGGATTTATAGTTATTAGATTTATAAAGAGAACCTGAGTCTGCCAAGTTATGAAATTTTATTTGCAAATATATGTTCTGCTTAAGTGTTCTTAAGACCTCTGTATAAACATTGGAAATGTAAATGCCAAAGATATAAGTGCCCTCAAAGAAGGAGATTTTAAATTAAGTTCTTAGTTCCCAAAAAAATGCATTGTTTTGACACAATGTCCTCTCTTTGCCAGTAAGCTGAGGGGCATCTGTAATGTTTTCATTCTTTGACAGAACAAATATATATCATGGAAGTCCCCAGAATGTACATTTACTTTAAATCAAAAGTAAATACTTCCAAACAAACCTGCTATGTTCAAATGTGAATCTTTATAAAGGGTTAAGAGCAGTGTATTTGAGGAAACGATTAAAAGGAGTCATCTTAAAGGCTTGCAGGTATTGCAGACTATAAATGTAGGTGTCGTGACGGGGAAGGATGGTGCAGTCTGTCTTGTAGGAGTGTGCAGGCAAGGCAGCTGTGATTGCACTGACTGATGGAAATGGGCATTTTTCACTATTGAATGCTAAAGGAAAGGTAGGGAGAAAGTAGCAAAAATCTCTTTGTCCCTTTCCTTTTTTTATCCTTCAGTAGATCTGTACTTATAAAATTCATTTATTCTGACTGATCACTTCTGTGCCTGCACATCCACTTGATATTTTTGCAGTGTTCAGGGCAATGTAGGTTAAGGCCCTGATTCTCATACTGACACCACTACAAAAATAGGTACTAATCATTGGACTTGTCTGAGTGTTAGTCTGTTCATAACAAAAGTTAGGTTCATAACAAAAGAATCCTTGTTTGAGACCATTGTCCAGGTTTAAACATAAATCTTAGTTCAAGTACTCTCAGTAGAAGCAGTTTCTTAAGCATATCTTTAAATATAATCCTGGAAAGAGACATTAATTTAGCATTTCAGAAGATTAACCCCAAGGTACACGAACATACTACATTTTGTTCATAAAGCATGAACATTTACTTTCAAATATTCTTCAATTTTTTTTTTCTGTTTGTGGGATTTTCAAGCCGAATATTAACTATAATACTGTAGGGCATTGGGGAGTCACAAGTGTATGACATAAAATAATAAACTGAACACAGAAAAAAATTGTTATGATGAAAGTGAAGAACTTAAAGACATATTGAACAAAACTACATTAGTGGGATTTTTTGTTTTGGTTTGGATTTGGATTTGGAATTGGTTTTTTTTTTTGAGTGTTGTATTTGTTTTTTCTTTTTGTCTGCCATTAAAGGTATGATGTGTCAGTTCATCATTAAACCCTTTAGCCCTTTTTCTCAGAGGTTTTTTTCCCCAAATTTTCCAGTCTTACAACAGAGATGCATCTGGCTCCTTCAAACCTGCACAATCTCTTCACTGAAGCCATAGAATTACCACAGAGTTAACACTGTTGCAACATTTTCTGGAAAGACAAATTGTGACAAATTAATATTTACATATCCTTGGAGCTGTTTTGTTGGATGCTCACTCTGGCTCCATCACTTGCCAAGAGCCTGTTGTGTATCCTAAGAGGCAGAAGAAAGGTCATTCTCTCTTGAGCAAAACATTTAGCTTAGGGAAACATCTTTCTTTTGATGGATGGGATTGCAATCCCTGCATAGTTTTTAGATTTGCTTCACAGCCGGCTTTGAAAGCTGGCGAGAGCAGGGGTGTGACTGTGCCGAGCTAGGCGTGGCTTTGAGGCAGTGTGGGTGCCACACAGTGCGTCCCTGTGTGTGAGCTGCAGCGGGCAGGAGCTGTGCTGAGGTGGGTGTGCCCTTCTGTGCTCGTGTTTGTCAGCCCCACCTCCCAGCGTGGCTGAGAAGCTCAGGTCAGGGGTGCCGCAGTAATTCAAGTTCAAGGTGACTCACTCTGCTTCGGAAGTTCTGCAGGACTCCTTATGGCACAGTAAGCCTTTGAAGATCCTAGGTATATATGCATCAGTGTTAAACTTGCCAGCCTGCAGCAATTCAAACAAAAGTTCTGTCTATGCATTGATGGAAATCAGGGAAGGAGACCAATTCTAAAATATAAAATAATTCCTTATTTTCTTCACTAGTCCTACAGGTAAAATAGGCTGTTTGTCTGACAAAAAACTGGAGAGAGAAAGCTAAGACAGTATGAAATTTTATTCAATTTTAATATCCTTGTAGGATCAAGATTATTTCATAGCAGTCAAGGAGAGATGAGAACTCTTAGCCTGCTAGCTATTGGTCCAATGTAACTTTGGCAAGGCAGGGATAAATGGGGTCTTTCCAAAAGTATATGATATAAGACATGATCTCCTAGCTGAAACCAGCATGAAGTGGGAGGGAGGGAAAATAGGGTTCACCTAATGATGTGGGAGAGGAGATGAACTAGTTTGGTAACATAATTTGATTTTTCGCACTAGCTACTAGCCATGGGATGTGGAAAAGAGAGTAGGAAATCTTAATGGTTCTTAGATTTTTTAAAATATGTGTGTGATTTCTTAAGGGTGCAGAAGGAAGTTGTGTTGACTCTTATACCTGGTTTATATCAGCAGAATTATATGCAGTTTTTCGATTGTGTTTATGGTGCCTCTTCATCCCTGCCTTCCCAGCATGTTCCCATTGCACATTATGCCATTTCATGTAAACAGCTATTTTCAATATACAGATGAAGTTATTTTTAATTAATGTACATGGTCAACCTGTTCAAAATGCCATAACTGCATATACTTTTGGAAAGACACATTTTTCAGTTTACGGCAGTATTTTAATTGAATTTCAGAGTGATGTCTGGAAAAAAAAACAAACCAAAACAAAATAAACCTTCTACTGTTTATGAAGCAAAATTGCAATGATGTGGAAGTCCCTAAAGCAACCTGCTATGACTTATGGTTAAAGAACATAAAAGATATCTTGCAGGAAATCAAATTTAATGTAAGGGGAAAAAGCAAAAAACCTGCTACTTCTATTTATGCTCAGAGCTCATTTGAGGGAACCACAGAGCAATTGTGAGGGTGCTCTGCACAGCTTTTTTGTTGATTCTCTGGCAGAAGCAGATGTGTCTATGCTGTGTCTTCAGTGTTTCTTTAACTGCTTTGATGAGAGATGGCAAGAGAGACCCTGGTGCAGCCCTCTGGACTTTTTGCTCTGAATCAAAGTTTCTTCTTTCTGTAGCAGAATAACACTTTCGTAGCCAGGCAAGTCTTTCCAGGCACATGCACACCTTCTGCTGAAATTCCAGCTACTGATTAATTTCATTCAGTTCCTTTTTTTCCCTTCAGAGCACCAAGTTGCATTCTCATAATTTTATAATTAGGAGTAAAAAGGAGCAAGCTTGCCTTCTGAGCAAGCTTCCCAAGGTCATTTAGAGCTCCTCAGGCTGTTGATACTAAACTAATGATGAGTTTAGCATCATTACTCCAATCAAATTATGTTTTGCCAAAAATATTCTGCTATCTTCCTCTTCTTTTTTTTTTCCCCTTTTTCTGCCCCCTGGCAACTCTGGGTCTGTCTGGTTAGCCCTCATATACAAGTTCTAAAAATATTCCTCAAAATATATCTCCAGATGCATGTACAACAACTTTGGTTGTGAAGGTTGGTTGTTTATGATGGAGATTTTAGTGAAGCTAAAGATGTTGCTGATACAGAAAAGGAAAGCTAGAGAGAACCACTTTAGGCAGGAAGATTATACAATAATATCTGCAATGACATGGTAGTCTAATACCAATCTGCTTTTAGATATTTCTAAGCATTTAATTATAAAAGGCTCCTTTTAACTCTTTAACCTGCCTGGGACTGGGACCTGAAAGGATTAAAAATGGCTTAAACCATGAGACTTCCTTTCACTGTTATCTTTACAATCACACTGTCAGGGAAAGTTTTGGTATAAGCATGACTATTTGTGATTATGGCTTAATGTATATCAATTTCCTATTGAATGTGGCTTGCTTCACTGTTCTTCATACCTCTCCAGAACATCTGAAGGGAAATTCATATGTCCTAATACAACAAATATATATTGAAAACTGTGCAAGAAAGAGATTTAAAACATATTATATGCATTTTTCTGCACAGTTTGCAATAAGCACTGATGATTGTTGTAAATTCAAAATGTGTGTTTCTCATCAGCTGAGGTTGAATGAAATGCAAAATATGACATAAAATATAGCCTAAGGTATTATAAAATACATTAAGGACAAACTAAGTCCTCTGCACAAAGTTCAATAAGTTCCTTCAGGAAGAGTGTTGCTTGGCCTAGTAAATAACAGCTGAATATCTCAGAATGAATCTAAGCCAGCATCTGATTTTACATCAGCATGAATCAGACAATTGTGTCAACTGCAATATATGTTTCATCTTATTTAGATTGAAAAGGACTTTGGTGCCCAGCCTTAAAGCTATTGGTGAAGTTACGCTGGCTGGTTACATTCTGAAAAGTGAAAGTTTTGTTTTTCATGCAGTTGGATAAGTGGAATGAGTGTCCTTTCATCTATACCACTAATGAAAACATACAGAGAATGTTTCCATCACAGTTGAATTCTGTATGCAATTATGCAACAAAACCAATAAACAAAGTGAAACTTTTCCCAGAATTCCCCTACCACATACACATATTGTGGCAGCTGACTCTAAGAATTCTGATCCTCTTTTTATGTCTCAAGTAGGAGCACTCTTTGTCACATTTGTTTCCATTCTTTTAAATTCCAGATTGACATTTTAAAAGCTTTTATTTATAAAGGGACCAGCCAGTTTTTCTACATTCTACAGACTTGACACCAGAAGAAGGAAAAAAACTCTACCAGTTGAATTTGGGCTCCAGATTTCTTCTATCCTTCCAGCACATTTGTGAATGCAGCAGAAATGGTGTGGTGGAATTTCATAATTTACAGCAGGGCTTCAAACATATTAGAGAATATATCCTCCTTTCCAAAGTGGCTGTTGTACTGCACTACTGTGTTGGATATAGAAGAATCACCTCTTTCCCTGCACTACCCCCTACTCTCATTAACATGCCAGGAAATTAAGAGTTTGTGATAAATATCTGGGTGGTGTTATGGTCAGTACTTTCATGTCATTCCTGAGTAGATTCTGATCTGCAACTCCAAACTGCTCCAGGATATAAAGCTACTATTCCCAGTCCTGAGATGTCATAATACACTCTGGTGAACTGGAATATTACAGTTGTGCCATGGAGGTGATGAACCTCAGCCAGGTAGTTCCAAAGTTTGTGAGTAATTTTTGAGTGATTTGTGAGTAATTTTTTAATTTGCTCATGATTTTGTTTGATAAAGCCCTTCTAATGTTTTTTGCTGAGGCAATGAGGAAAGTTACAGAACCAACTCTCCAGGTCGTACGTTCGATACGTGCATTTTTCAACATATGTAAATCTTTGCACCTTTTTATATCATGGTCCTGCCGTGGCAGGTTGTGTCCAGAGCTGCAGTAAAAATACTCCCATAAGGGGCACATATTGGGGACAGATTTATCTCATGCTTCCTGGTGCAAAGGAAGAGGAATATCAAATGGAAGGGACAATGGCATCTATAAAGGGCACAAACAGTCTGTAAGGTGGTGAAGGAGACAGTTTAAAGAATAATAGTACCTGGAAAGGGAAGCACCTCCTTGAGCAGACATACCTTAAGATCTAGTTATTTTGCTATGATAATATCTGTATTCTTTAGGAACCTGAACAGTCTTATTAGCAATTTATAAGGTATGTAATAAATAATAGTACATCAGGGCCTCTGAGAAAATTCAAAAGCTCTTTGAGACAGTAAGTGAAGAGAAGTCTTATAAGGTGGTTTTTTACTCAAAAGCTTAGCCATCCAACTAATTAGCTCAAAGTTTAAGTGAGAGACTTGAATTGCAGTGAAGATGTTCCCCATGTTGTAATTAGATGGGAAAATCCCTTATGGACTTCAAAAATTCTAAGATAGTTGATTTAAAGATTATTTCATGCCACATAGATTCACAAAAAAATTAAATGTAATTTAGAGAGGTTTTTATGGTGTGGTTTGAACATTAAGAGGGCTCTACTCATACCTGTCTGAGAATATTGAGTATGAATCACCAAATGTTTCCAGTCATCAGAGATGCTCTCATCTGAAATTCATGTTGCAGTGCTGGGCAATCCTGCAAAGTCACAGACTCACTATCTAACATATGAGTGATTTTATATGAATATTTTATATTATGCTGTAAATGTTCTGCTACAGATGATACCTTGCCTTTTTCATGGCTGTACAACTACTAGGTTCTGCAATAAAGTTTGGGGTCAGTTAAAGCTGCATGCCGGGTGCTTTAACATACCCCCAAACATTATTGTTGGTTTGGAGAATTGCCAGTAACTTCTGACCTTGACCATGACTTCATTTTTCTCCTTTCTGAGCTTGCTTCACCCTTTTAGAAACTTTTGAATATATTGTGCTAAACTGCAAGCATGACAGTTCAGCTTTGCAAGATCTTTCTAACAAGAAAAATAATGAAAAGATCTCTCTAAAATCTCTGGTTTAGATTGCATTTTATTTGTCATCTTTTATGAACAAATTACGAAATATACTTCATTCACAAATTGGAAATATTTACAATTTCTTTACAACAAGGCATTATTGAGGTTTTGATTTATGGCATTCTTAGAGCATTCTGTCTTTCAAAACAAAGACATCGGTGGTGTTTTCAGCACACTGTTCATTTGCACTCTGGATGTGAAATGGGAGCTTTTTGGAAGAGGAGTTTGCACCCTCTTTTGATATGATTTACTGGGAAAACTGAGGCAGGATGCATTCAAAATGTGAGGAGAGGGAGTGTGCAGATGTGTTGCAGTACCATGCCATGGTCTGAAGCCATCATATTACACCAGATGCTGCCAAGTGGACAGGAGAAAAAGATTCTCCTGAGCCATTCTTCCTCTGCCTTCTCCTTTGAGTGGGCTAAATGCAGTTCAGTTTATTTTCTTTTCTGATTTTTGAGTCTTCATGAGAATAAGAGTCTTGCAAAGTCTATTTCAAATACTATCACAATTAAGAAAGATTATTCAGACAAAAAACTGAAAGAGAGTAGCCAGGGAGTGATTAAATATTGTATATCCGCAAAATGTTTAGGAGACAAATTTTGAACATGGTTCTAAAAGGGAATTGCAACTGTGCTGGTCTGCAGTTGTGACATTTGAGCCATAAAAAGCTAAGATAGTTTCATTTTCTTAATTGCTTGGAGTCTTTTTATTTTCCTGAAGAAAATTCTAAAACCACTTCCTTCCATGGAACTTTTAAAAATGTCTTAATATACACTTCCATTATAAATCAGATGTGGGCCACCATTGCTTAGGTTGTCTGTCATTTCCTAGAAAAAGAATAGAAAACATTACTTAAAATTAAAATTACTGTAAGGTTTTCAAAATTCATTTATCTAAGGTTGTGATAAAATTTGAACAAACTCTGAATTTCAAACATTCAGAAACACTTTAATTTTTTTTTTTTTAGCTTATAAGTATCATCTAAAAAAATCAGATTTTTTCCTACAGAAATTAGGTACATTTGAAAGCTGATAGACTCTGGTAGTGATTGAGGTGGACATTACACTCAGACCACATATACAGCATTGATGGCATCTGTGCAGGTTTGTGATGTCCTTTGAAACTGCATCAACTCAAGCTTGTGTGCTGATCTACAAAAGAACGAAATGGCAGTGAAGTCTCTGTTTCCATTCAAATCTCTGTCTGTGCTGACATGCTACAAACAGATGCCATTCAATGCTTGCTGAAATAGACATTCAGGAAGTAGTTCTAGATCCAAACAGGACCTGAGGGTTTTAACTGCTTGTTTTCCCTTGGGATGGGACTGATTTTAGTTTTTCTTTAATATGCCAGTCTACAATTTTTAGCAGTGTGGGGATTGCTTCTCCAGTGGCAGGTGAGTCATCCCAGAGTAAGCTGACCGGCTCATGAGTCAGAATCCTAAAGCACCTTAATCAAGATTTGTTCAGAGATAGATTTCCTAATTCTCAAATTGAAATCCAAACCATACCCCCTTAGCAGCTGCCTAATCATAGAGATGGTGACATTAATTAAACAGTTCCCTGATCTTCAAGGCTGCAAAGCCACATGGAGTTTATGGTCTGAACTACCTTATTCTGAGCAATCCCAGGCCCATTTCATACTAGATTGAATCTAGATGAAGAAATAAGTGGTCTTCTTGACCAGTATGTCCAATGACAGAGAACATTCAGCTGTGGCAAGAAGAATAGGTACAGGTAAATATGCAGCTTGGAGTATTTCTAAAATTCAGGTAGATGAGGTGGAGGTGCCAGTGTTGAACTAGTTCTAAAATAGTTGCATGATGACCAGAGGCTCTTCTCTGCATGGAAAGATTAAATTCACCTCTTCTTCCTCCTAGGTACACTTGGAGAAAATGTGCAATAAAAGGGATTTGTTTGACCCCTTCCTGTGGAAGCTTCTGTAAAAAAAGTGAAGCAACATTCATTGGGCTAGACAGAGAGAGAGAGAGAAAGACAGACAGAAAGAGCCCAGCTCTATAGCATAGTAGCTGAGATTTGTGCTGAAGAGAAGAAAATTATACAACTTGGTCTTTATTACTAGTCTTGCTCTGTCTCTCTCTTCTTTTAATCCACAATATTTGGCAAGCAGAGACCTTACCTCAGAGTAACATAAAGTTAAAAGCACTGATGCCTCCTTTCTCAGGTGCATTTTAAAGCAAATCACAGGACTTAATTGTTCCCTTCACAGTTTTTGAAAGAAGGGATGTTCTATTCTTTACAATGTAAGACTAGGGTCATCAAACTGAGTAGCCTTGCCAATTAATGCTCTTTAATCAAGCATAAACTTCAGACAAAATCAGGTGTGAAACTAATTTTGAGTTGGAGACCAGGTCTCCATTTGCAGATGATGGTGTTGGATGTTTTGGTACCGTGCCTTATTCTCCTCATTTATTGAAGAGGAGCATAAATGCCTAACACTGGACTATGGATTCCAGTTTGGGGGTTGTCTGACACTATAATTTGCTTAGTTGTGGGTGCCTAAAGCCTTTGTTGGATCTACACTGAAGATATCTGTCAACTGGGAAAGTGACCAAGAATACCAAAGCCATTTAATAGTAACTATCAGTCGGCCATATTTTGATAGTAATGACCTGTCAGAAGGCTACTCAAGAGTTTCCTTTTGTCAGCTTCATCACTTGAATTGTCTGCAGACATCAGCTATTAGAATATCACCATAGTTTTAGAAAATATAAAAACCCATTTATTTTCCCCAATATTTCTATTTAAAAAAAAGAAAGTTAATTAAAAAAAAAAGTTGCTGAATTCAGGGAATGAAAGAGCACACAGATTAGAAGCAGAGTGAATCAATGGTGGCTACATCCAAACATGAGTATTTGGATGCCTGTAACTAGGGTGAATATTTTAAATACTCAACTTACTTCCAGATTGCAGCGTTCACCACGTAGAGTTATGTCACTACTTGGAAGCACCATTCCTGCCTCAGAGTGACATCACAGCATCAGCCAACTTTGATTAGCTGAAACTATGACTTCCTCGTAGAGGTGGCCCTTCCTGAAGTGACATAACAACATGGTTGCTCCCTAGCGTTCAGCGTACCTTGGAGGTAACTCTGGTGTCGGGGGAATCACCGGACAGCTGGGCAGGTCGGTTATTTCAATACCCCTCAATCTCTAATATAAATATAACAATTATACAATAAATATAGCACAAACAAATGCACATGCAGTACATGTCTACATTTCTGTATATCAGTATAAATATACAATATAGTCTTATATATAAAACACTTCTAAGCTATTTTTTAAGTTAAGGTCTAATTCAATGTAAGTTTTTATGTAGACTTCATTATCTTTTAGGGGCATGCTGTGAGCTAGTGTGCTCAACACTGCTGTCAGCAGGCAGTCTGTGGGTCTAAGAAGTCCCAAGTCAGGCCATGTGTACATGCATACTTGGCTCTACAACAGACATGCAGGAAATCTGCCATCAGTGGGGCACAACCCAGATGTGCTGAGTGTGTGCAAAAGGGTTGCTCTGCACATACATCGTGGCCCTTCACCCAAGGTAAGTGGACACCTGGTAGTCCTTGCTGCCAAGTGTCAAAATTCTCAGTAGGTCAACAGGCCAGGAAGGTAGGCAGTGAACTACCATTACACATGGTCATCCTCACCCCAAATTGACAGGATTGGCGGCTTTTTTATTTTTAAAGGTTTTTTCTTTCCAAGCTGTTCCTTCTTCCTTTCCCTCTCTTCTTTTCTCCATTCTTTGTCCTTGTTGAAGTAAGAGTTTCTCTGTAAGTCAATATCTAGCTGTCCATCAGGAAGACCATCATATTTGCCTAATAGCTCATTAGAATTTGTCTTGATTTTAAAATGAGATGGAGAAATGGATCTCATCTCTTGACTTTTACACCCTGCTTTATGTTACTGTTGAAACATCTGCTATTTAACTTTTAAAAATGTGTTTAAAACATCATCTTTTTAATACATTTCAAAAATCATCTAAGATTAATTCAGTTTATATTTCTACTTGGAGTCTCATCTCAGTTAAGAAATCAAAGAATAGTGGTCAGTCATTTTAAACTGCCATATCACGTATTTTCAGGGAATCAGAAAACAATTCTACAGTCTGAGTGAACTAATCCTTGCTCTGCTCTTCAGAGGTTTCAGTAGAAAACAGACTTTTGAACTTAACAGTAATGCAAACTGGCATGTGGAGGTTTAGGTGCGCTGTCCACTTGGCTTTTCTTCTGTTTTTCTACTCATTTCTCAAATGAAAGGCGTTGGATAGATACTAAGTCCAAGTAAAAAGCACAGGGTTACAGTGAAAACTTAACTCCTCAAATATTATTCAGGTCTGTTAAGTCAAGGAGGTGATGTCAAGAATTCCATTCAATTAATTGTTTTGATCCTATGTGCTCAGCTTTGGGAACTTCAGTTTCAGGACCTACTTATGTCCCTATAAATCTTGGTAGGCTTCCTGTTAATACAGAAATGAAGTAAATTCTCAATGCTGAAAATGAGGCCAGTTTCCTTTAGGTGTCTAAATATGCCCTTAGATACTTATGTTAAGTCACCTATGCTTGTGAACTGTGGCTTTTCTGTTTAAGTAACCTAATTTATAAGCTGAGTTCTTGGGAGAGGAAGAAATTGATTAAGTCCTGGAAGCATGCAAGGATGTGGTTACAGAAAGCTTTCTGTGCTTCTTTCACAGTACAATACATGACAATTCATATTAATAAGGCTTCCAATTATTTAGGAAGTACTATATTTAGCAGCTAAGCCCCTGAATAGCTATACAATGGAATTATGCTGAAAATGGATGTACTTCATTGAAATGGATGTACTGCAAATATACAGTACCTAAAAATAGCTCCATATAATGCAACATAATAAAGCTTACACAGAATGGCAGCATTTCATTTTCCAGAAGTTCTTTCTCATAGAAAACTGAAAACTGAACACATCTCTTGCCAATTATAAACATTACAACGTACAGTAACATTTCAGGAGAAGCAGAACAAATAAGGGAGGACACAAAACTCACTTTTTCTGCCATTTCATGGGAGTGATGCAATGAATGTTCCCTTTCTGAGAACATTCGCCTTTGTTCATAGCTGGCTAGCCGACAAGTGAGCCATGAAGAAAGGGTGCAACCACCAATTCCAATGCATGCAAGAGACATGGAGGCAAGATGCAAAGAATAGAGAGCAGATGACTTCTTTGTCAGAGCACGAAGAAATTGAAAATTTAAGATTCCTCCAATTAGTCCACAGATGCAACAGGCAGAAAAAAGTATCATCTGTCAGAAGAGACAAGAGAGGTTACGTCACAGTAACATTTTTCAGAGATGGATTAATGCATATAAAATATGAGATAACCATAGTTCAGTTATTTGATAGCGTCATTGACTGCAAAACACTGCACAGACACTTGTTTTTAACTCTCTTAGCTCCTACATTGGTCCAAGGGAATATATTACCTTCTGGTATACAAGAGTTAAGACTTATGTTGCATGTATAAAAAAGTTGGGTAAAATGAAAAGTTAAAACCTATTCAATGGAAGGACTGCTAGAACACAAAACTGATTTCCAACTGTTCATGCAAAACAGTAACATGACAGAAAGTGTTGTAATTTTCTATTGTGCAGTTTATCACCCTGCCTGAGGAGTGAATGCTTCATGTATTTGTAGTGAATCTCTCTTGCTTTGTGTGCATTCTGACTGTGCCTTCTGCTCAATTATAATTTTTTCAGTCATTTAGTACATTGAAGGCTTTCTGAAGCTTTTGTGGGGTCTTTGAAAGTGTTCAAGGTGAATGTGTTGGTCAAAGAAGGGAAAGAAACAACAAATAAATCTGTGATGCTGCTTTACAGAAGGTCAGTTTGGTGACTATATGGTTGGTTGGTTGGTTTGGTTGATTTTAACTTGACTAAAATGCTCCTGGGAATTTTAGAAAGTTGTGAAACAGGCTGCAATCAATGAGACATTTTAAAAAACCTCCTATTGCTTTTAATCACAAAGATGTTATCTTGATTCAGGATGAGCATTAATCTGAAATGATTTGGGAGCAAAAGACGTTATTATGGAGCCAGTGTTAAATTATTGTCTTATTCACTTCCCTTGATAGTGCCGACCTGTCGGATGATGATCTAGATGGGCCTCTAATGTTTCTCAATATGGCTTTGTAGATGTACTTATCTACTGTGGTAGCAAGAATTTATGGAGCCTTACAGACTACTTCTGTACATAATTGGGATGAGAATTTCATCAGGAAAGTGGCATTGAGGATTTATATTTCAGTCCACTGGCAAGTGCCTATTCCATGAGACCTCTGGAACACATGGCTTTTAGAAACTTGCTATGGTACACATGTTTTAAGAAATGGGACTGCCATTTTAACAGAGTTTAGGATAACTTATTGATATTAAAAATAATTGGAGAGAACTTTTGATTACCATCACACTTATGCTTTTTTTTTATGTGACTTCCATCTGTATGTGGCAGAATAATCAAGCTGACAGAAAATTAGGACTGGCATTATCACTTACAATAAGATCATGTCTTTAACATAGAGTTCTGCTGTGACTTGTTGAGCAATAATACCATTTTGCTACAGTTAGAAAATGACTGTACCCAAAGAGACATTTTCCATCACTTTAAAACTTACATACACGTGTCTCAAATTGCTAAACAAACTTGCTAAACATTTAACAGCTATGATATCTAGAAACAAACTTGGTCAGCAGCCTTATTGAGATGGAAACCCAGTTTTGGTTTTTGAAGGAGAGAAGATACAGTCCAGTGACATTATTGAGAAGCATGTGTTGACTTGACATAAATCTGTGTCAAGTGACTTCCAATCAAAGTTTATCCAGATACAGATAAACAGAGATGTATGGCTTAAATAACACGGCCTCCATAGGCCATTTCAGAACTGTATTGTTTTTAATGACTGTTCCAAAGTGATGATTACTTTTTTTAGATTGCTGACTTGTATTTTTTCTAATTGTTTATCAGAAACCCTTGGATGCAGGAAGCCCCCAGTAAAGAGTTCAAATTAGATAAGTAAGTCTTTCAAATACTTATGTATTATGGATGCAGTGGAAAAACTTACAACAAGTCCAGATTTTTTTTTGGCGCACAATATTCCACATACGCCGCAAAGCAGGAACTGCAAAAAAACAAGAAACCAGATAATTATTTCACCATTTGAGGTATGAAGTTCAAATCCCGCTGTGTTGCTGTGGTGGTGACCACAGTTTTGGCAATGGTAAGAGTTGTCAGCATTTTTGTCACAAACCTTATGTTTCAGGAGGTTGTAACTCAACCATAAGCACTCTTATCAGATAAGAAACTGGAATGAGAAGTCCAAGTGACCATGATAACTCATGAGAAAAGAAAGAAAATCTGAATTTTAAGCTTAGGTAAACAAGTTGGAAAAAAATCCCCAGTCTTGCAAGCATAAAAATGCCTTTTTACTGTTTTTCTCTCAGAAAAGTTTAGCAAGGTACTAGTCAGTGATCCAAATAATTTATTTCTAAGCATAGCATAGGGACTTAATGCCCTGATCCTACCATCTGAACCACTGAAGGATCACATATGGATCCTTGTCTTCAAGGCAGTGGAACTCTGGGCAAGAATATAATTCAGTCATGCCCGTGGGTGCAGGTGTAAATATGAGTACATCTGTTGGTGTGACTACTCTTGGCATAAAGAAAGATCTGTTTCAGACTCTTGATAGCCCAGTTCGCAAGAGAGCATGAAAGTATCTGTACTTTTTTTTAATGTTATTCCCTCACACAAACTGATTTGCTAATTGTATCATCAAGCATCAGGCAAAAAAAAAAATACCAAAACCAGAAAAATGCCTACCAGCTGATAAAAATAGATGATAATGCTTAAAAGTGACCTCTGTGAAAGACCAGTGATGTCCTCTGATGTCTTTTTCCTCCTAAAGAAAAGTTTAACAAGGAAAACAATGAATAGTCCCCAGGGGAGCAGTCATAGTAGGAGCTACAGTAGTTGTATGAAAGTAATAAGGCCTTCTCCAGGTGTTATCAATACTGTCAAAAGATTTCCTTGATACCTCATAAACTCCTTTTTTAAGAAATGCTTTTTAAGAAATGCTACTTATTTTCAATAAAGCTAACCCTACTTCCTCACTGGGAAGTAATTTTACAGTTTTTAAACTGGATTTTTCCACACCATTTTTGCATTGAGATGGTACGTCTAGCAAAAGGCTCTGCTTGACCCTGATTTATGATTAAATCACATAAAAGACCTGGCTGTTACAAAAGAAATTTTAAAGAGAGCAAAAACAGACCAAAAACCTAAGAGTTTCTATATAGCATTCAGAGTCTTTGTAATATATTGCTGGTACTTCTTTTCTAAAAATTCTAAAATTTTGCAACTTCATTATTTCAGTTGAGTTGCTTTAACTCATAGTTTATCTCCCTCTAACTAAAGTAGTTCATCTGTATAGCTAAGTATAAACCTTGAGATATCTATTTACTCTGAGTTAGACTCATGAAAACAGTTCCCCATAATGAACGTGGATACATTTTGTATATTATTTTGCTTTATACTAAATACAGGATGTGAATTTAGTACCAATCTGATTATGGAGAGGGCTGGGCCATGTGGACCACAGTGTTGAATGACTCAGGACGTACCAGAATGCACAACTGGTAATTGCTGCTAGAACCCACTGACTGGAATAACAATAAAACAAAACAAATCACCAGAGGAAATGCTCCCTCTGCACATTTCCCACAGGCAAAGATTTCAGCTCATCACATCTGCTTTGTAAGTGTTCACTCAGGCTTTCTGTGAAGTTTTGGGGTTTCACTTCCAGTCCTGCCATTGCATATTGCCTTCAGTTGAAGGCATGCATCAGATTTTCACGTCGTGTTTTGTATTTCTCAAAATGCAGAAACCTCAAATTAAATTTGTTGAAGACATCTTTGTAATTAAGTTCTATTCAGTCAGACTTGATAAAGTGGAATAATAATATATTTTCTTTCTGTAGTGATTGAATAGGATTGAAAGGAAATTTTTGTGTATACAAAAATTAATTAGCATTGGAAGATATCATCATAGAGAGTTTTAACTTGTTAAGTAGTTTAAAAAACTGGGTTTGATAATTTACCTTCAAAGCTGAAAGAGTATGAAAGAGAAGGTCACCCATTTATTCGGGAATGCTTTAGTTCTGCTCCACTTTGAGTCAATGAAACTAATCTACAATCCCTAAGGTACTAGCTTCAGAAAACAAGGGGTGACTATTCAATTTAAAGCATCTGACTACCTGGAGTAAAGATCTGGATGCAGTAGTTAAGTGTACATTAAGTTTGCTAGTGATACTAAACTAGGAGATACCATGGACTCTGTTAAGTGTAGAGAGGCCTTACAGAGAGATATGAATAGACCTGAGAGCTGGGCAATTACCAACCACATGAAATGTAACAAGAGCAAGTGCTGGATTCTGCGCCTAGGAGAGTGCAATCCTGATTGTACATAAATATTGGGGGTCAAGAGTTTGGAAAGCGGCCATAGGGAAAGAGATCTGGGTGTCTGGCTTGATGACAAATTGAATGTGAGTCAGCAGTGCCCTGGCAGCAAAAAAGGCCAACCATGCCCTGGAGTACATCAAGAACAGCATCACCAGCTGGTTGAGGGAAGTGACATGCTCTATTCTGCTCTGGTGCAGCTCCCTCTTGAGCATTGTGTGCTGAGTTGGATGCCTCAGTATCAGAAAAGCATCAAACTATTAGAGTGTGTCTAGATGAGGGTGACAGAGATGGTGAAAGGCCTCAAGGGCAGGACTTTGAGGAGCATCTGATGAGCATCTTGTTTTGATGAGACTGAGGAAGAGAAGGCTGAGGGGTTTACATAGAACTCTACATAGTCTACACCTTTCTCAAGGCAGGCAGCAGAGGGAGAGGTGCTGATCTTCTCTCTTTGATGATCAATGATAGGGTACAAGGAAATGGAGTGAAGTTTAATCAGAGGAAGGTTCTTCACTGAGGGAGTGGTCAATCACTGGAATGGGCTCCCAGGAAAGGAATCATGGTACCAAGCCTGCCAGAGGTCAAGCAGCACTCTGGATGCTATTAGTCATATAATTTAGTGTTAGGTAGTCCTGCAAGGAGCATGGAGTTGGTGATGTTTATGGGTCCCTTACAACATGAGAAATTCTACAATTTTATAATATTGTACTGTATCATGTATACCCTGTATTCATTTTCTCTGTCTACATCTACAGTATTTGTACATACAGAAAAGGAATTACATGTTTCATAGTTAAAGAACTAAAAGAATTCTGTGTATTCTGACTCATAGGAATTGGATATTCTTGCTTCCTCCACATTCTTCTGTTTAATCTTGAGGTCATGCTGAAGTTTTATAATCTGTATGGCAATGAGATAAACAAGTTGTGAAACTGAATGCACTCAAATGCCTGAATATGTTAAAAACCTTGGAAGAAAAGCATTTGGGCAGTAGCAATTTTTATTATTATATTATTTAGGTTGAAGGGCTTTTTAAGATGACAGTGTATTGCATTCATAGAGAAAAGATTTGCCCAAAACCCAGTATGGATACTTATATACTTATTTATGTTAAGCAGGCATTTTGCAATTAAAACCAATAGATGACTTTGAGCCACAGGGTCAGGCAATTATACCTCATGCAAAGCTTTGAAACTTGTGAGCCAAGTTTACCACTCTCTTCTAAGGCTGATTCACTGGAAGCAGTGGAAACCTTCTGTATGAAGAGAGTTTTAATAATACCCATGGTTCAGGAACACTGCTCATGTAGTTTCTTTGGCCAAGTTTTTCAGTGTGGAGACATCTAGAAAGGTTAGTATTTCAGTGGGATGTAATGGGATTGACACTGTTCTCTCCTTTTTGATAGCATAGAGACTTAAGTCTTTTTTTTTTTTTAGGTGATGGGGCTATAGGAATTTCCTGTAAATTTTTTGATGTCTCAGTGTTGTGTTCAGCTTAAGTGAAAGTGAAAAGTAGATGGCAGAAACTACGCTAGCTCTTTGTGCCAGAAAAAGAATGCAATAAACATCAGACTGAAAGTGTCTTTTACTTAGGATCTTCTATTTTATAATATTACCAAGTGGAATACAGCCATCAGTGGCTGTGTTGTCTTCACAATCTCTCTCCCAATTCTTGGCTATCCTGAATTTATGTCAATATGCCATACCTGTCAACTGTTGTTATGTCAACATACCTGTTGTTATGTCAACTTGATTTGTAACTGTTGAGCTACTCTGGACTACAGTTTACCCTCAACTAACTAATGCTGTCACGGTGAGGACTTTCTCCTTTCTACTTGGTCGTTAATTATGCTTAATCAATCTCATGGACTCTTTAAATGTAGTTATATTTTCTAACCATGTATTTTCTAACCATGTAACCTAACTTACTTGAGATAAGTTAGGCAAACATATTTGTACTGAAAATACAGTAAATCAGGAGTGGAAAAGGAATATATCACTGAAGATAAGCTTCTTGTAAAGAATACTCAGTTGTTGAATTTTTCACAACTCACGCAGCGAATAAGGCTGAAACATTTCATTGAGGACAAGCTAAGCTATTTAGCCCTACAAAATGCACTGGAATCCAGAGAGGAAACTTTACCTGGAACTTTTTTGAACAGATGTTTCATTTTGGGACTTCCATTTTAATTATTATTCATAATAAAATAAAATCACAAAATGCTAAAGACTGAAAGGCTGACTTTAAAACCTAGATAGATCCCCAATTACACTCAGACTCTATTGATTATAGGGTTACTTTTGGCTGCAGACTTATTCATACCTCCTATACATGCAGGATGTTTTGCATCAAGGCTAGCAGAGAAGTCATGTATGGAAACTGTTGGTACAAGTCCAGAGAAGAGCCAGGAAGTTGGTAAGAGGGCAGGAGCACCTCCCCTAAAAAGGTGGGAAGAGAAAGTTTGGGCTGTACAGCCTGGAAGAAGAGAAGGTTCAGAGATTCACAGATTGGCAGAATATTCTGAGACTGAAGGGACCCTCAAGGTTCATTTGGTTTGTGTGGAGACCTCATAGCAACCTTCCAATATCTGGGAAGCTGGAGAGGGACTCTTCATCAGGAACTGTAGTTACAGGACAAGGAGTAAAGAGATGAGATAACTGGCAGAGAGGAAATTTAGACTAGATTTCAGGACGAGATTCATTAGTGAGAGGGGCACTGGAACAGGTTGCCCAGAGAGTCTGTGGATGACCAAACCCTGGCAATGTTCAAGGCCAGGTTGTACAAGGCCTCAAGCAACCTGGGCTAGTAGAAGGCATTCCTGCCCATGGCAGGGACAGTTGGGACTAGATGATCTTTAAGGTCCCTTCCAATCCTTATTGTATGATTCTGTGATTCTATAGGTTCATGAGAATGTATTATGAAGTAATAGACAGGGGCATAACCCCTCTTGAGTGAATGGCAAAAAATCCAAAGAAGGATACTACAAAGCACAAAAGCTACTTAGAGACAGAGTGCCTCAATTGCACTTTCTGTGATGATTCACCATGGACCCACCAAAGTCAGAATTGCTCTGACAGCACCATTGTGATTGCAAGGTGATGCAGTAATGTCTGTTTGTGAAGTTTTTGGCATGCCCACTGCAGCTGTACTGGATAATGCTCCATATGCATATTGAAAAATGTCTCTTTTTGTCTGTTGAACTCTGGAAAAGAACCCCAAAGACCTCCCAGAAAAGGGCAATGTTTATTTTGAGACTGCTTTAATTTACTTTATATTGAATATTGCCTTGAAGCAAAACTTCAGATCCAAAACTCCATAAATTTTGGTAAGAAGACTAAAATCTCAATTTATAGTCAAGTTCTGTGGTTTGGATCCATCTCTATTTCAAATTTTCTGGAACAAAAGACTTGGCTTCTTTCACTTCCTTCTGGAAAATGGGTACTTTGTCCCTGGTACACTGAAAAAAGATTCCATTTTAGTTGATCTGCAGGAAGCCAAAGATTTATTTCTTTCCACCATGCAGAAGAAAAGGAACTATTTTTATTTTACATCTTGAAGCTAAGAAAACTTTCTGTCTTACGTTTTGAAAAGGCAAAAGCAATGGTGAGTGTAATTCCCATGAAAAAAAATGAAAACTGCACACTGAAAAATTTCCTGGACACAAGCTGAACAAAATAGCAGAGTAAACCTGTTGAATATAAGGATAGCTTGATCCCTAGTCATTGTTCATGACAAAAAAGGCAGGTAAATTGTATACACTGTGTGGAAAGTCCTCTATGTGTCACCCATATGTATCTGATGAAACAGAAGGGAAATTATTCCAGAATGGAATATAACACCATGAAAATGTAAGTGCATCATACCTCTTCAAATGGAAGACTAAACCATCAAGACAGAATTAACAGCTTCACTTTCACCTACCCTTGTCAGGTAGTAAACTAGAAAATTCTGTGTTTTACACTAAAGCTGCATAAGCATGTGACTGCCAGGACAATAACCAGGAATTTCAAATTAGTAATGTAAAGAAAGATATATTCTATTTAATGATGTTGTTTCAACTCTATCCAAATAAGAAAAAAGCTGAAATCCCTAATGGACAAACTAAACAGAAGTTTATCTCTAATTGTAACTCTTATTCAAAGTAGTATTTCACAACAAGGATGCAATTTTCTTAGCGTAGACATAAAGGGCACAGAATCTACTCATGAACACAAAGACATCAAATTAAATAAAAATTACAACAAGTGATAAAATCAAGCCTAAGTGCGAGGTTTGCCTATTATCTCCACAGTGAAACAAAATAATCTTTTGAAAAAAAGGGATGGAAACTTCTAATGATGTTGTTGTCCCATGCAAGTGATTGTGGGGACAGGAATGTTTAGCTGGCTGAAAGGCATCCAGACACAGAACCAGAAGCAACAGCATTGCCAAAACCCAGCCTTGTGTCCCACCGAATCTGTCATGCTGAGAGTGGAGGCTCTATTATAACTGAGGCATAGTGTTAATAATCTGAGCCAATAGCTTGTCTGGCAGGGTCTTATCAGATCAGGTGCTGCTACACTTCCCACTGATTCAAGCCATATGCAAGCAGTTTAAATTCCAGCCCAGTCACCCTGATTAGTGTTTCCACTCATCTGGTTATAGACCTACAGAGATGCTTAAAAATGGGAAATGGTTTTTAGAAACAATCAAGGAAATTAAGAAGTGTGTTTCTGAATCTGAAAGTTTACCTGACGTCAGTGATTCAAAAAGCCTCCTTCCATCTCTAAAAACACTGAAATTCTCCAAGCAAAGTAATAGTGTTTATTTTCTGTTTGTTTGGAGCCTATCAGAATAACAAATAAAAATAATGGTTTTTGTTGTTCTGTATCAAGTACTTGGTTTAGAGTGTGACTGCTTACTTATCTCAAAAAATTAATAAATGAAAGATTATTCCCTGCAGGTGAACTAAAGTCTTGTAGTAAAACATTTAAGCATATGCTTAAGTCAGTCTATATTCAACAGATCCTCTAAATACAACCCAGGAACTAGATGGACCATCTTCCAGGCTGGTTTGTGCCTCTGGAGTCTCTGAATAACAAAGCAAACCTACTGAAAGACCTCAGCTGAATACTGTGAATTGTCCTGGCTCCATGCAAGGCAAGATGCTTCCACCCTTGGTATGTCCTTCCCATCTATAGGTACAGAACTCTTTCCAGCTTCTACTGAGCTCACTGAAAGTCCTGTGATTAATTTCATCAGGAGCAGGAGCCAGACAGAAATATGGTCAGTTTGATGAAAATGTAATGCATATGTTAAAATAAAGTAGGATCACATCTGCATTTTGTCTGCATGCTAAACAATAATGTGACTTTTTTAGTGCTGTTTTTGAAAAAATAATAATTTGACTGTTCTTTCCAAAGGAAACTTGGCAACAGTAAAATCTAGATGTAAAATTTAGTGGTTTAAAATTTTAGGCCACCAACATTGATTTAAGAGTCTAAAAAGGTTTTCTTGCTCTGGAAAGTCCATACAGACTGATGCATTTTCTTTTCCTTCAAACTTTGGATTAAAAAAAATAAAGTCATTTAAATCAAATATTTCAAATGCCAACTTGGACCAAATTTCTGTAGTCAAATGCAGATTTTTAATGGGCAGGCAGGCTTCCACTTTGATAAAATCACAAATCATGGAAACAATAATTCTACCTTTATCTACAGACAGGCAAACAGACCAATATACAGAAAGTGCATATCTCTCACATATACATTCATATATTTGCCTTTATAAATGAGGAAATTATTACTCTTGAGGGGCATAGCCATAAGTGAATCATCGGGTATCTCTCTCGCATATGAAGATAGATGGCATATTTGTCTAAAGATGTGGCTTTTGTCTCTCATTCTCTCTCTCTGTGAGGGAGATTCATTTACAGCAAGGATTTATTCACCGCTGCAGAATAAATGAGGATTAGAGCCATACACATGTATGTGTGTGTGTGAATATCTATTCACTACTCATAGTGATAGTAATGAAGCCACTATGTTCTAAATATAGGTGGGGAAGTATGTGACTATTAAAAAACCACAAAAACCCGTGAATACTTGTTTGTTTGATTATCTTCTGATTTTTGTTGTTTGTGCAAAAGCCTTTGCTAGGGATGCTGTCATTCTTACTATGTTATTATTAGTGGTTCAGTGTTCTCATTGGTTGAATTATTCTATAGTACGTCACATAACTGAATTGGAATGGTGGATTTCAGAAATATCCCTCAGTTTCTGGGAAACAAAGAAATCTGGGAGATACTGATTACAGCCTGTAGCATAGTTTATCCCAATACAAACATAACAAACAGAAATAAAATTCAGAAGTCAACAACGTGCACTTTAGGGTATTTGGGACTGTTTTTTATTGTGGTTTTGTTTTTGTTTTTAGCAATTTTTTGCAATTTAACAGCCATGGCCTATTTTAAAAAGAACAGATTGGTGATGATGTAAACTGGATAGTTGTCTCCACATGCTCCAAATAATTTGAGAAGACAGTCACACCTTCAGTTGTTTTCTTATGGCTAGTTTTTTAACAACTGGTACTATCTCAATCCAATTCAACTCCAATGAGAACAACAGACTTTAGACTTTTTTTTTCCCATTTTTATGTATTGTTTGATACAGACATTACCTAGGCTTTCAATTTCTTTATTCTGGTGTACTCTACTTTCCCTGGGTTGCTTATACATCATGCAGGGCATGCAATTATCAGGGTATTTCAGCCTGTGATTAATTTCACTTGTATCCATGTGAATGCACCCACAGTGCTATGAGTGCACCCATAGTGCTATAGGTGGAATTCACATGGCTAAAATGAGGTATGTTAGCAAATCATCTGTCTGAATGGAGGCAGTGAACAAGAACAACTCTTTTAATAGAAAAGATAATGTTTGTCAAGTGCAAAGCATCATAGGGAGACAAGTATAGATGATAGAATGTGCATGATTTTAAGATGCCCAAATTTTAGGAATTCAGGTTAAGGTTTCCATGGTGATGCTATCTTCATCTACTTCCCTATGAACTTGGGTCTCTGCTGAGTTCCACCTACATAAAAGGATAGAACAGGGTCAAAGGTTTTCTGTGTGTTTCCAAGTAAATTGCAACAGGAGGAATGACACTGTTCAACTTAAGTGTTTCGTATCTTAACATGTCAAATAATTAGTTTTTCTTAAATGTTTCCTTCTTTTCCTTAGTGTTCTCTTCTCAAATGAAAACCCTGATTCAAGAGTGTGAATTGGAAAAAAGGAACGTATTTTATGCACGATATATCCTTTAATACAGGCAACACAAGATCAGTGAGCAAAAAGGAAGCTTTTGCCACTTCTGCAGCAGGACACTCCTGAAGAATGTCCAAACAAACCTTTGTCCAGCTGTTTAAATTTGAAACTAGTTATTCATGGCCCTAAGCATCTCTGGAGAACAGTAAACCTCTGGTCCCTTTCTTGGCCTGCCTGCCTCACCTGCTAGTCCCTTATTCAGAAGAATGCAACCTAACTGAACTGCTGGAGCAGTAGAAAGTGGTATAATGGTGACAATTTAGACCATAGATCTTTAGTTCAAGGAAAAGCAAGTCAGCCTTTAGAAACATGTAACCCCACTCTGCATGTCACTTTGATTTTCTCATTTCCTCTGCTACATGAAGCATAATCTTCTTGCTTCCACTTTGCATTTGCTTTGAGGCCTCTCTCTGCCTCTTCAACCTGCAGTTTTTTGCCCATTTCCCAGCACTCGATATCAGTGTCTGCTGGCTCTGGTTGTGGGCATCCTTTGCTCACTTGTTACATTTGCAAACAAGTCCCTTTGGGTTACCTTCCATGGCTCTGCACTCACATATGAGCATAATTTCCTATAAACATCTGCAAAACCCCTCCACTGTCCTCTGTCTTATTCCTCTCTAAAACTCTACCTAGGAATAGCTCTAAATCAACCAGACTGCTGGTGTGTTAATGCAACCACCTGTTATACCACTCAGCTTTGGTTTGTTTTTTCTTCATACTTGCTTACACCCTTTTACACTGTGTCTGTCTCTTACTACAATTATAATGTCCTTGGAAGCCATCATCTAATCTAATAGAATCTTAATCTATGCCTAATACAAACTCTGCAGCAGCAGCATAAAATTGAATGAGGCAGTTATGCAGGAAATGTGCATCGTCATGAGATGATATCAGCTGTGATAGCATTGTCACAAAATGCAATCACGGCATAAAATACTGATCTCACTGACTGATCAAAGCTCTTTGACCTCAGTGATACCCAGGAAATTGACCTTTGCCATTAAATCTTCAGGCAGATGCATGGGTTTAAATAATTCTTTTCTTCATTAACAATGATCAGACACATCCCTTTTTGAAGTGATTTTGATAATAGCATTTACCTGTTGGCCTGGTAATATCATTACCTGTCTGATCTAGTCTTCATTTTCATTTCTCACCTACCTGTTCTGCAGTGCAGAATTAAATGTGTGTTTATATACTGCCTGAAATATTTATCACAGCTATCACTAATTAATTATTGACAGAATATTACATGCGGCACTTTTTCTGAATGAATCTATAAATTAGAGGAGATTATGCTGGTGAATAATCAAGAGTGTCTTCCATTTATCATGTTATCTGAAGCAAAGCAAACAATCCTTTTAGAAATACTGCTGTACAATACAAGCTGGCCAAAACCAGCTGTGGATTTCAAAAATGCCCACTCATGTTTAGACTGAATATTCAACATTTCCTATTTTGTTTCATAAATATAAATAACCATTTGGAGGAAAATTCTTCCTAGAAACATGCATATCTCAAACTGGAAAAATAAGAAACATTTTTGAGAAGTGAGAAATGCTCTGTGATATGAGCATGCTGTTTCTATTAACCCATTACTGGGGTTTCATTTTTTTTTGATTCATTTTACAAGAAGCTCAGGGCACCCAGTACACAAGAACATCTTTCTCCTTTTCCTTCCCAATGCTTCTTTCTATTTTTCCTCCAAAAGCTCAGGACTTAGCTAGCAAATCCATGACATTATTTAAAGCATCTTTTGATAGTCTGCTCATCATGGATAAGGCTATTCTTTTTAAAAAATCAAAACTCACAGTCAATTTAAAGACCATATGCTATGGCCCGGGTTTCACGCGAAGCATCGGGCTTTCCCAGGTGTGAGAAGGGGTTCAGAGAAAGTTAAATTGCTCACAGCAAGACTTAAAAACGGAAAGGAGTGCGAAAGAAGAGGTCTCCCCCCGCCCAACACACACATACATCTGTCCCCGCCGTGCCTCCCCCTCGCCCTACGACTCTGCAGACCGTACCCCAAG
>VWYI01043200.1:128822-143164 GCA_013399455.1 Anthoscopus minutus
CGCGGCCCCGAGCGCGGCCCCGAGCGCGGCCCCGGCGCGGCGGAGCTCTCCAAGGTGCCGGGTCGGCGGTGGGTGCGCGGCTCCGCGCTCTTAAGGACTGCGGCTCCGCCGGGAAAGTCGACCTTGTCCGCTCGCCTCCTGCGCTCTCATTGGAATGACCTCACCGGGATTTTTTCCCCCCCTTCTCGTTTCTCTCCCCCTTCTCTTCCAGGGCTGGGGGGCGGGGGGTAGAGGAGTGTGGCGAGCCCAGCCCGGCTATACTTATGTATGAATCCAGACCCAATGCACGGGCAAGGCGCACGGCAGCCCCGCCCCAGGGCCACAAGGCACGGCACCTTCCCCGGTCCTCCCCCGAAACGTCGCTCGCACACCTCCGCTGTCCCGCGCTGGCAGGACGCGGGAGCCGGTGCCAGCCGCAGGCGGACGCCTGAGAGGTGACCCTTCTCGGAGCTGGGGGTCCGCAGGCCTCCCGCCTCCCAGGTGCTGCTGTCAAAATCTAGGAAGAATCCCGTCTTCCTTTTGTATTAGTTAAAGGACTGGAGTATGCTGTGTCTCGCTACTGCAAAACTCTGTTTTTCTGCAAAATCCTACTGCCAAAACAGGCGATTTCTGTAGCCGTTCCTGTCACTCACAACGACCAGTACTGTATCAGTCCCAAAGCAAATAAGCAATACAGCAAAATAAAGCAGGAGATTCAGGGCTCCTACTCGAGCCATTCTGAATTGCTTAGTAACAATCTTTATTACTGTGCCTGAGATACAGAGAATGCTTTGCCACTCCGACAACAGTTTTACAATCCAGATGTGTTGCACAACATGGTAACACACAAACACTCAATCTAGCACCTTGGCTTTCCTAAATATGAATCACCAACATTTGGCTATTTATCTTAATAAGAAGGCAAAAGAACTACACAGACAATTATATCTCCCAAATCTATACAAGGATTCAAAAATATTGGCATCCTGCAGGATTTAATTATTTCCTCTACATACATGCTATTTTTTTATTTTTATATGGAATCTTTCCCTTTGTCAAAAAAAATCTGCAGTTCTTAACCTGTATATAAATCCTGCATTCAGATGTCAAAATCCAAAATGAACAAGTCTAGACTTGTACAGTATTTCATGATACAATTTGGTAGCAAGAGCATAAGATCAGCAAGGTCCTGACTGAATATTTTTCTTTGGACCTCACAACCTGTCTTGTGCTTTGAGAATAGATATTATATACACTTGAGAAGATTGGATCCACCATTGCAAGACAGAGTTTAGTTCTCATTTGTAGAAATCTTCAATACTTAATTGTGGTGAGTGGAGATAGACTGGCATCAAAGTCTGTCACCTTTTGGTGTTTATGCTTTTTAAGTATCCAAGAGTAAGACTAAGAGGTCGTAAGAAAGGATCTTAATGCTTTCTAGTTTAAAACTTTATCTGTTTCCTATTTTATCACACTCTTCCCACTTCACAGAAACAGAACAGTTGACTAACTACATCTAAAGGAAAGCTCTGTTATAGTTAAAGCTGAATTGCCCCTTTTCATCTCTTATGTTTTAAATGGTACCTGACATCTCTTATTAAAAATCAAGGCACAGCATAAAAGTTCCTAAGCTACTATATTTATGTAGGAGGATGGAGAAAGCACAGATTTTCAAGTACCCACATGGGTGTAGGAAGGTGTTTCTGCAATGACAGTATCCTTATTATGTCAGATTGTTATATACGCTGAAGTATGGTAAGGTGCAATGATTTTACTGCTCAGAGTATATTTTACCAAGTCTATGAAATCCAGTGGTGATAAGAGGGGAATTGCATAATGGCAGATATAATTAATACATTTAATGCTTGCAGCCAGATAGAGAGCCTGTCACATCAGAATAGAGCTCATGTGACAGAAATAAGATTTCCATAAACAGCTTGTTTTATGTAACATTTCCACTTCAGTCATAATAAGCTGTCAGAAAGATGGAGGGAAAGAGACCTTGTGAAAAGTGTGCCCTAGATGGAAATCACTTCATGCAATAGTTAATAAAACAGAGATATAAAACTGGAGTCCAAAAGCAGGAGAGGAAGTGCCTGGGTGCCTGCTTTCTAATCAGCAGGCTACAGAGAGGTGAAGACCTAAGCAAGACCTCAGCCTGAGTTAATGACTGCTCAGGAGGAGCACCCTTTCAAATAAAGACAGGGAGGAAATGTAAAGTTCTAATCATTACCTTTTTAGAAATGAAAAGATACAGACTTTGTCTGTGTAACTTGTGTTTGTTTGTACTATGGTGCTGCATCATCATTATATGCTAATCTAGGCAATTAACTTTACACATGGGACTATTCATGCATACATTTCAGCACATGCTTACATCTTTGCAATATGAAGTTATTTAACTGCTTGCTGTCTCAACTGGCTGGTTTTGAAATGTTTCTTGTATTTGTGATTCCAATAACAGAAATATTATGATGAAAGGAAAAAAAAAGAAAAAAATCATTCAGTATGCGGGCAAGTTTTCATTATAACTGCAGAAAGTTAAATACTAAAATCCTATCTCAAAAGTAAAATTAATTAAAGTCATGAGGGCTTTGGATCTTTTAATTTAAACTACTGGATTCATGAACAAAAGACATCAATCTTGTTCTTCTTGACTTTGAAGGAAACTTTTTTTCTCTCTTTTTTGTCATTGGAGACTTTAAAAACGGTTCATGACAAAAAATATTCTAGTCACACAGCAGGATGAAGGGCAATTGGATGACATGGTACTAACAATGAAGAAGGAGAAATCAGAGCACAAAGATTCATTTATACTTAGACTCTTTTACATGTATCTGATGACCAAGAGATCCTAAGAAAGTTATAGCCTCTCCATTGGAACTTACCAGCTTTATGTAACACTTTTGAGCACATATTCATAGCTGAATACACTCTGTTCAAGTGGTTCAGTTTATTGATTTTCTAATACCATGTGTCTCTAAAACAATACTGTAAAGATTTTTATTATTAAGAAGAACTGGGCCTATAGCATTAAATCAGAACTCAGACCACTGAATACAATTCAGCCTAGGAAACTGTGAATAAAATTGAAACTGTACACCATCCTATGCCTGCTTAGAGGATGAGAAACAAGTTAGTGCAGTCCAAGAGGGGAGATGCTTCTTCAGTATTGGTGTTACTAATATGCAGGTGTAAGGTAGCAGTTTTGGACAAATAAACATAACATTGAGTGATCTTGGAAGGTGGATTACTCCTTTACCTAGATTTATTTTCTAGTCAGTACCAACACAACCAAGTTGTGCTATCTTGGAATATTTGACATAGACCAAATGACTTCTACCAGGATGTTCTCTGGGAAATGGAAAAATTCAGCCTCAAGGGCAGCTTGCAAATCCTCTTCTTTTTACAAGTACCTTGTGCTTTCAGATTTGCAGATTCCATTCCTTTACATTGTTTTCTCACCTGGATCCCTTCAATTCAGTTTGACTGAAGCAAAACCAGGGAAAACCAGTACTTTGACAAACAGCTTTGAAGTGTTTGGGGTGACACACTGCCTTGGGTTCTATGAAGAGTTTACTATTGATTTCATTCTAAAATCAGCTGTATCAATTGCATCCTATCTATAGAAATGTGTACAAAACAGCCTTTAGAGCATTCCTCTTTTTTATTTTTTTCTATGCAGAATCAACTCAGTAAATGTGACCCCTTAGTTTGTTCATGCTCTAAATTAGTATGTGCTGGTGTTCTAAAATGGGCAGAAAACCCCATATAACACTTGTACAAGAGAAGATAAGAGAGTTTCATTGATTTTGTCTGTTCAAAGTTCAATAGACAGGCAAACTTTCTGCTGAATGAGTAGTTCAGGCCCAGTAAAGCCAGGATCAGTGTCTGCAGATTAATCTTGTTAGGTCACAACTGTTTTTCTTTGATCAAGCACTGAGGCATTGGCTGATAACACACACAAAAGAATCTTATGACATAATCTAAAAGTACTTGGCACAAAATTTCATTCTCACTCTTACTTTGTACACTTGCAGAAATTTATTCCACAGGTCTGTAGTACATCTCATATCTCCACTCCTGAAGCTGTGTAACCATGGGGAGGTGTTAGGGAGCATCAGCTGGATCTGCTGCCGAGGATCAGTATATAGCAGCAATAAAGAGAAAAGCCATTGACATGGACTGCCTTCTTGTACTGTAGTGAATAGTTATTAAATCTACCAAGACAGTGAGCATTTTGCTCAGACATTTCTGAAACCTGCCTACAACCATGAAGAAATTGAACTTTTCAGTAATGCACTACCATACGAGGTGTGAGCATACAAAAGTTCCAGATAAAGTTCCTAGCTATGCAGCAAGTATCTCACTGACATCTTCTGAACACGTCTCATTTTCATCTTGTCCTCTGCAGAAAACGGAGTAGTTTTCAAGTGACATTCATGTCATCCCTGCTGGCAAGTCTCCTCCAATTTACTCTGTTGTTTGGGAATACTGATCCAAAATAAAAAATAACATAAATCTTTAATCCAAATAATTTATTCAGTGCAATGACCAGGAGAAATCCTGACTTAGTTACCTTCTTTTTGTTTTATTATCTCAGTGGGTTAGAGCATGGTATTAATAACACCAAGGCTGCAGGTTAGATCCCTTTATGAGCCATTCATTTAAGATTGCTCTTGCAGGTCCCTTCCAACTCAGACTATTCTGTGATTTTGTGATTAACCTTGGATGTTCAAAACAAAGCAAAAGTGAGATAACATCATTATTGTCTTGCTATATAAACAGAATGTGTAAAACAGTCTCTTCAGGATGTTAAATTAATATGTGCTTTGAAATACATAACCTCTCTGATATTCTGCCATCTTTCAGTCTCTGGCCTTCTCTTTTTGGGGTAAGTTTCATATTCCAGAGAAACTCATTAGATCAAGATTTAATTAAACTCTTCTAATCTGAATGCAGTCAAAATACTTTCTTACAGTGAAGACTGTAATAAAGCATTCTCAAACCCAAAATGTGTGAAACAGGTGTCTTACACCTCAGTATATTGTAGATCTGCCATTGTATTTTAGAATCCTGCAGTACTTTCAAGTAGTAAGTTTAGAAGATGTTTTGGGAATATCACTCTTCATATGGTACTCAAATGAGTTCAGATTTCACCTTATGATTAACACTTTTTCTAATGAGGGTGAATCTAACACATGTACAGCTAAAAATGCACTGAATATGCTTTGCTGAATCAGAGTCATTACAGTTTCCTTCATGTAAATTCCCAAAGCTCACATTTGCCTAAATGGGAGCACAGCCTGAGTGAGGGCTAGAACAGACCTGCACATGTTAAATGGCCTGACAGACTACATGACTCATGTATGACAGGAATTTGTGCTGCTACAGTGTCCAGGAATAGTGCCAGCTCTAAAACTAGCACTCAAGAACCTCAGGACCAGTATCTGCTCCCATTTTTGGCATCCAATACACTGCAGAAAAAGGCAGAGTCCAAGCTCCAGCTGTTGCCTGCTCATACTTTTTGGATGAGTTGTGGAAGAGATAACAGCTGGTAGGAACCCTGTTAAGAGCATCTCAGGATATTTTTTCTGTTGAATAAGGAGTGTGGGGTTTTTTGCCTTCATCAGCTCTTTTAATTAGATCAGAATTTATCTCCCACTGAGTAATTTTTTTCTAGTGCCGAGATACATTGTGTTGAAAAAAGTCCTTGACCATGGGGCATCTGAACTGTTATTTGAGAAGATTTGAAATGAGGTTTTCTTTTGTGGTGCTGTTCTTTGCAAAACAATTGTTAAAATTTTTGTGTGCAAGGTAGAGTACAGAAAAAAAAAATCATTAGTAGTCTAAAATAAAAAATAAAGTATTTAGGGACAAAAGGTTAATTATTCACATTCTTTCAATGTTAGATAAAAATAGGAATTAATGGTTAACAAAAATATTTTCCTTGAAATGTGCATGCCTCTATCATCCCCTTTTCTCTGCCAAACTGTAATAATAATTTTTATTAGAAACACATTTTATGAAGAAAGTGAAGAAAGAGTCCAAAATAGTAAGCTCAGAGGGCACAGAGTTGAAAGAGTGATTTGTCAACATGCCTGGAGTTTATGGTTTTTCTTGGACAATACATAGAAAATTGTTAGTTACTGTAACACATGATTTTATGGAAGATCTGTAGTCTGACCCAGTTCCTTGTCTAGTTAATAAAAATCTTACAACTGAATGAAATGTAAGTTGAATTGGGTATCACTGTGTTGTAGCTATTCATTGGTCAACATTTACAAACAATTTTTATAGCTGAAAAAAACACAGGGTAGATTTCTAGATTAAAGTCCTGTTGCATCCACCTATAAAGCTCAGATCATTTTTCACCAGTAATAACTGTTGATTGCTGACAATTCAGCAGCAGCAGACCCAGTCTGGCTGGGAAAGTTGTCCAGTCCCATCAGTGTCAGGGAATTAGGGGCTTATGGAGAAATGATCAATGTTAACAGTGGGAAGAATCCATAGTTACCCTGGCGCTTTATTTCGCTTACTAAAGTCACATCTTGACTTTATAAGAATATATGCTACAGATATAATATTATAAATTAGAATTCTGGCCTTACAGCTCTGAAAAGCAAGCATATCTGAAGCAAATGTCTTTAGAGACATATCTTTGGGCCGCTGGTTGCCCTTGGTGCATTTGGTTCCCACATGTTTTGGTCAGATCACACACATATCTGACAATACCAAGTCTCATAGACAAAATCTCCTTTCACCTAAGTACTGACATACTTTATGCCGGGAGAGCTCTGCTTACTCGGGTAAGTGCTCTGCACATGGTGAGACAAGTTAGTTTGCTTTGGTTTGCATCTGACTCTTAATGATCTGTGCTATCACACTGAGTACAGTATCAGCTAATCTGCTCTCTGGCTCCTTCTAATTAAATGTTTAAAACAACAGCACATCAACAAAGCTATGTAGCTTAGCTAAATTGTTCAATGATTAATTTTAGTAGTGTTTTATCCTGGGTGAGCAAAAAAAAAGAATGTACCTCAGCAAAAAACTGCTGAGGAACATATTAATTGCAATTGTTTCAAGATAAAGTACTGAGGACACAGGAAGGATTACAAATAATGGTCTTAAAATTGCATCTATCTGGCAGCAATTACTGTAGTTGGGCAATCAGAAAGATCTGATACCTTCCCAACCAGCAGAACACTGAGTTCTAGCTACTAGTAAAGACTGATTATAATAATTTCTAGCGGTCCTCTTACAGTATTTTCACTTCTGCTTGGTGCTTTCTAGCTTGAAAAAGTGATCACAGAGGTGTTTTGGTTTCTGATTCAAAGCTCATTCCCCAATACCTGTTCCTAATGAATTTTTTGCTGTTGTGTATTATATATGATAATTACACTAAACTACTTTAAAAATTGCTAATTACTGCATAAGTAATTTTTGAGGGTTGATTTATGTCTGTGTAGAGAAAATCAAAATGTCTTCAAATAAGACAATGGTAACCTAAGAAATGTGTATTTAAAAGACCTTCACCAATTGTCTCATGTCTCTGCTGGATGGGAGCAGGTTATTTCCATGGGACTGACATTTCTTTTCAGAGCTGGCACTGTGTTACTGAGAGAGAGAGATGGTCCACCAGAACTTCAGAAGGAGAGGAAGAGCACTGCCTTAGGTCATCTCAGCCATCTCTAGGAGACCGTTCCCATTTGATTTTTGCATTTCTTGTTCCATTGGGACTGAACAGACTGCTTCTTGTGAAAATGTGATTTCCTTCAGCTTTGTTCAAAACTTTTTCAGTTTAAACCATACTCATGGACATCACTGATCATGCTTTATATATTTTGTCTCTTTTAACTACCATAAAAATAAGTGGAAACTATTTTTATGACCTGCCAGCCATTTGCGGATGTTTCTCTTTTAGTACATTCAATATGAGATTTTTCTCCCAATCATATGAAGAAAAATTTTTCACATTTGAACTGTGTATTTTTCTCAAAAATTAAGTGTCAATCTAAATGAAATGCTTCTTAAATAATATTTTCCTTCTGAAAACTAAATGTTAAATGTATGTACAATTAATAAAAACATCTTGAAGCTATTTTTAAGATTACAGTTAAAAAATAATGTAGATTTTACCATGTCCATAAAATGTCCACATAAAAATGGTAACAGTTCAGAAACAGATGCTTTTTTTAAGGAAATATTTTTAAGAAAGTGATGTCACTTCAGTATAATAAACAGAAAACATGTGTTTTGTCTTGCCATGCTACCTCATCTCCTTCCAATAGCACTCAAGAAATAACAGCATAGATTTCTGCTTACTACATGATATTTGTGAATTGGAAGGAAAAGATAAAATATTGTTGAAATAAGCATGTTTTATTTGGTTCCTGGCTATTGTGGTCAAGTTCAACTCAACACACATCAAAAAGATAAATTTCTGTCATTTACAGACATAAATGGGCTTTATATTAATCATAGAGTGCATTATTCTATTTTAAATCTGGTGGAGCTGAACCAGTGAATTATCACCCAAAAAGCTACCCTGCAGGAATAGACATTAATAAAAACATCCTTACCCATGTTTAACACCAGAGTAATTAAGGTTTCTAAATTTACCAATTCCTACCACACCAGACACAAAATTTTATTTGTCAGCTGCTTCTCAGAGCTATAATGCCTTGGGGAAAATTGTCACCCTGGAAGATTGTCCTGTCATTCATAATTTATTTATGGTTCCATGCACTGTAGATGCAGATTACAAACCAAGATAGGGAATTTGGAGAATATAGGAAAAAAATCAGGGTTTTACAGGTGAAATTCTTTTTATATTATATTTGTTTTATCATTGCTTCAAATTATTTAATGTACCTCTTTCTGGTTACTGATTTAGAAGGAAATTTTCATGGAGAAAAATATGATTGCCCTGGTTAAGCATTCAAATAATTTAAATATATCAACCAAATGATATATACAATCTAAACACTTTACTGAAATCTTCCTTGGTGCACAAACAGACATAAATTATTTCTATGTGGCTCTATCTACTTAATATTCATTAAAAGAAAAAAGGGGAAAAAACAATAAAACAAACCAAAACACAAAACAAACAAGCAAACAAATAAACCAGGGCATAATAACTTGGAAAGAAACCCCCAAAACCATAAAAGATTCACCTGATCAAGATCTACAAGGCTAGTGATATACCAAGCCAATTTCATAGTCATATTTAAAGTTAAATAAGAAAAATCAGATATACTTCCTGTTCCCTTATATCAATATAAATCAGGAACATGCAGGTGAAACCAGTGAGCCATCAGCAGATATGAAAATGAGAGGAAATGCTTCTGTGATGAGGAATGTAATTTTTACACCACTCATGTTCTACTTATGCTCATCTACCTTTCCAGAGCAGCATAAGGAGATTTGAGCATATATTAGAATAAGAATATTTGCTTCCCATTAAGTTTTGAGTCTATTAAATGAGAATCTGTTGCTCCCAGGAAATAACATTTCCCATTTGTAAAACAGAAATAATCCTTGTGCTTTTCTTTTTGTCTGATTTGATTTAGAGCATGCCCTTTCTCAGAGGCTGGTTGTTGTTAGGTGTCAGCACTGTGCCTCACCCCAGTGCTATTTGTTGTCAGGGAAGAAAGCAGGAAGAGTTGTCACTCCAGGTCTGAATCAGTAGGATTTGGCTGTCATGCCAGCCCAAGGCACAGTATTGTGTGGTTATGGACAGACATGGTGATGCCTCAGCCTAGAGCCTGTCTGTAGGAGAGTGTACTCATTAAAAGGATGGTCCCCAACTGGTTAGGCTTTAAGGTTTCTTTGTGAGATGCTTCACAATAATCATGTGAGCTCCTGAGGACAGGCCATGTCCCAAACTTCCTCTCTTGTTTCAAGATGATAAAGGTCTTCAACTAACTGGAGAAACACTAAATTAGATTTTCTTTATTTGGAAATAAATTAATGCCTTTTGGTTTAAATTTTTTTGCTCTCCATTTACAAACAAGTGTAAAAAGAAACTAATTACAGATTATGTTTTATTAATCTTTGCTGCTGGGCAGAGAAAATGCTGCATAGTCCTGAGAATTCATAACATGTCCATAGGCATACAGTTTTCTTAATTTAAATAAACAAAACAATTAGTATATTAACAAAGAGGACTGAAGTTATTTCTTGTTTTCCAGTTTCCAAAACAAATGACTATTATTCACTGTACTTTAACTCCAGAACAATATTTTTCAAATTAAATTAATTCGAAGAGATCACAGGAAAATGCCTCCGGATGAGGGAAAATATAACATAATCTATGACACAGGCTATTTTAATAGATGTCACTAGCTTCAACCCTTTGTGTTGCCACACAAGCATAAATCACAATTTGAAATTATTTAAACAGTAATGCAAAAAGAAACAGTAGGAGAACAGTGTCTATGAATAGTTAAGGTCAAATAATTTTAAGAGAACTGTTCCTTTGAGAAAATATAAACTACATAGGAAGTACTTAATTTTGGTAGCATTTTTAATTTAAAAATATGACATATTTGCTTTATTTCCTATTAGTCTTTTTTTTCCATTTTTTTGTGGATTAATGTGAAATTACTTTCTATATAATAATAACTATTAACTTGATGTTACTGTTCTGGGACAAAAGAAGATATTTTAACTTGACCTTGTTCCAACTGAACAGAAATCAAGTTAGAAGCATTTCTTCCAAAAAAAGGACATGTCTTTCAAAAAAGAAGGGGTTTCTTACACCCTCCAGAAGTTGTCATACTGGTTTTGCTCTGCAGATATAGAGATTAAGATTGAGGCCAACTAGTTTGTCTACTCTTCATACAACTTGAAAACTAGTTTTCTGCACAAGAAATTGCCTTACTTGAAATCCCAAGTCAGGTACAAGACATTGCCTGCTCCACTGGTCAATCTGCAAAAGAGAAAATAGTTCTTCATACTCAGATCACATCTTGTTCCCTACCCACTCCTATTCATTCTCTCTCATCTTCTGTTTCTCTGTCTTCATGGTAGGTAGAAGTCTTTCAACAGATTACTGTGCTATTTTAGAAATACCAATACTGTGGTATTGATTACTGCTCTTTTATTTGTATCCTTTAAAGTCACTTTTGTTTGAAAAAATACTTTAATTTATCGGCTTCTTCCTTTGTGTGTCTGCAGGAACTGGTGTCAGCTCTCAAAGATTTGATTCTACTGTCCCTGGAGTAATTAAAAAATGTCTGCCAAGATCTGGTACACTGCAATATCTGCTGTGGTAAACCAAATGGAAGAAGTTAAAAATTCAGTGACAGGAATATTGTGGAGTATATTAATTTTCTACTGGGTAGGGGTCCATCCCACCTATTTCATTGGCTTCTTACCTGGCAGTGTAGATGAAGGCAAATATTAGCTTACTATTTCACCACCACAAGCTATTGTATCAGTAATGTAGAACTAAAATAAGTTTGGAAGAACAACATGGATTTTTTTCTGCCTTCAGTATCAACAGCAAAATTGCCAGCTAAACCCTAATTGTGGATTCTTTATGACAGGTAATAATAAGAGATTCAGAGAAGAACACAGCTTGTATTTCATCTACCATACTGAGCTGAAAGAACTAACAGCTTATAAAAAAAAATGTTTTGATTTGTAAGCAAAACACATTTTATTTGGGTGTCACCAAGCAAGAATATACAATATACTGTAGAGTGAAGCTGACCCTGGGGAAGTCAATAAGAATTTTCCCAATGACTTTAGTGAAACCAGGATTTCATTCAGTAGCTCTTTTCTCAACATTCCGCAGCTTTGCAGACTTATTAAAAAAAAAACAAACAACAACAACAACAAACCCCAAAACAATACAAAACCCACAGTAATAAAGAGTATTTGTAAACAATACAAGAAAGATTTATTTACAGAAATATATCTTTGTCAGACGCTCTGCCTTGCAGTGTAGACATGCTGCTCCCACCAGCTTTGGCAGGAGCAGGGCATGCTCACAACTGGAAGAATTTGGCCTCTGAACTTGGTGTCCATTTAGTGGTTTGGCACACAACCACCAGACCTTTTGGATCTTGTGGTCTTGTTCCAGCTGTCTATGTATTGACTGTAATTTAACATTACATCCTCAGCTAATCTTGCTCTTGATTGATTTCGGAGCAAATCAAAACCCCAAATCAAAATGACACTAATTTCTTTCAGTGTGTTAGTCCAGGTAGAAGTATTGTGTGACTGCAGATGGTTTCCAAATCAGCTTTGCCATAATGTGACATAGCATACTGTGTTTTCATTAGTACAGTGTAACTTTTCACATAGCCAGTTTTGTGCAGTAACTGGCTCAATAAATCTCCCATTTAAAGTCGTTCCACAGACAATGACTGAACTTGGAAACACACAGCAGGGTTTTTAAGATGAGTCTCAGACATGTTCCTTAGACTATGAATCCTTTCTCAGGTTAGCAGCTTTAAATATAGTCTGGTTGGGAATGACTTTTGCCCTCACTTCATTGTAGTTGTCAATTATTTAGACAGGCATCTGACATTCCTAAAGTCTGGTGTCTCTTGTAAAGTCTCAGCCCTGGTAGAGAATAGGTCTTTGAGCTCATTCTTTTCTGTTTTGCACCTGCCAAACTCATGCTTGTAGAAAGTAAGAAGTGATTTTCAAATGTCCCAAAATTGGAATAAAGTCATCTCAACTCAAGAATACGTGTCATGGACAAAAAAAAGCTAACAGGCAGTGGAGCTGTGTACCAAATTCTGCTTTCTGAGCCATACTTTTGATATTCTTATTTTGTGTGGAACAGTAAAGGTGGATCCAATCCTCTAAATCTTAAGCTATGTTTTTCCCCTCTTTAATAAATGATTTAGATTAATGCTTCTAATTTTTATTCCATGGTCTTCCTGGTTAATCTTTGTCTAAACATTTTCATTCTATGGAAAAGTGCTTATTAAGAAAAACTTCAGTTAATTATTTAAAAAATTCAAATCACATGCATTTTTCAACATGTAATTTCCTTTTAAAATATTTTATGTTGATTCTGCAAAATACAGGAGAGTTTTTATTTATTTTAAGGACAAAGTTTTATGTGGAGAATAACTTGAGCTAAAGCTATACATAGTTTCAGTATCAACTACTTAAAATATGTATTTTGATGGAATTAAGCTTTTATATTCTTGGTTTTAAGAAGCCTTTTTAAGGGAGAATCTTTAATAAAGACATTTGCTTCTCATCACTTTTGTGAAACCAATCACTCTGAAATTAGCTACTCTGAAGCTGATTTTCTGAGGAGTTTCCCTCCGCTAACCTGTGGAACAAAACAACAAAGCTGCCTGCCAATGATACTGATCTGGACCCACACCAAAAGACTGCATACCTTTGCTCCTCCTGGTCCTTTGGAGCCCAGGAGTAAGAAGCAGACAGCTGATCCAACTCCTCACACAGAGCTCATGGCACAGTGTGCTCTGCCCTAACTGCACCAACTCTGGATCCTTGAGGCTTGAGTGAATGCTTGATTGTGGTCCTAAAGAGCTAACACTGTTAATTATTGCAGTTGCTAATCATTTTTGATCTCTCAGCTTCTTGGAAAAATGCGTTCTGCATTATACTTTTGCACAGCGACTAATTTTGGCCAATGGAATGTGCTTTGTGTCTGCAGAGCATGAATGGATGCCTGCTCATGGGTTGGCATAGAGCAATTCTGATAACACACCTGATACAAAACCACCATTTGTTTGTAAAACTATGCATCTGCTTACCCTAATGACACCAACTATACCAGTTTTTCCTGTCAGTAACATACTTCAATCTCCACCAACAGCTTTGCATTGAACTTCATAACCTTCAGATCAATGGCAGATTGAACAGCTGTAGGTTGTCTTAATACTATGGGGGAACAAAGGCCATCTCACTGCTTGGTGCCAGCCAAGCCAACCAGGGCTGTCTGGCAGTCAGGCCATCTCTTGAGCTCTGCAGAGTACATTGTGTCTCCAGTTCCATTAACACTCAACTCCTCTGCTTATATTCATGTCCTCGTGGACTACAGGACCGCTGCTGAGGAGCAGTTGCCTGCATGAGAGTTTGTTCAAGATCAAATGAGCTAAGACCCATGTTCTGGGAGGCTGTACCCTGTGGTTTGGCTTTATTATTGAGAAAAGCATTGGTCTCGTAAGAGATGCCATGCCCTTTGCACAAATTGTTTTCCAAAAGCATGGATTCACAGGGCCTTATGCTCTGCAATCATGTTGCTAAATGACATGTTTAGGGGGGATCCTGATGGGTGACCTCTGAGGGAGGAAGTCAGGGACTTCCCTGGTTCAGACATGGCCAGTTCCAGCCACCTAAATGGACCCACAGCAGGACAC
>VWYI01043201.1:0-12895 GCA_013399455.1 Anthoscopus minutus
GTTTAGGAATGGTATTCTCCAATTTAGTGCCCCCACTGAATTCATGCACTGCACTCTTGCTCCCAGCCTCCCCCTCCCTCTGCCCTGCTTGGGCTGGAGAGGTGAATTGGAGGCTCAGGAGGCAAAAATCATGGGTTGACATAAGAGCAGTGTGCTGGAAACAGCAGTGAGTTAAGGAAGTAAAGAGTACAGCAACAATAATGACAGAGGGTACGAGAAAAAAGTGAATGCTTCACACAGAAGCACTACCACCCAATGCTCCCTTGACCACACTACACTGACCTACAAACCCCTTCACCCCAGAAGAGTTCTTGCCCACAGCCCCTAGAAATTATGGGTCCCAGCCATGGCTACTGCAAAAATTAACCCTGTGTCTGTTCACAGAACACTGGTCCAGTGGAACATGTGCCATGGTGGGAGATGTGAACTAGATGGCCCCTTCCAACACAAAAAATTCTGAAATATTGTGATTATCACTAAAGATAAATGAATGAATAATTTAAAAAATGAATAAACATGTCCCAGGTTTGGGAATGTAATCTCCATTAATTGCCTCATTTTAAAAGAAAAAACCTTCGCTGAAGTTCACATTGTCATTCATTAGAGTGTGAATAAACATTTGCATTCTATAATGCAAAAGTTATAAATAAACTTTGCATTCTTTATCAGAACACATCACAACTTGCCCATTTGTTCTTCCACCTGAGCCGCTATAAAATGGACTGTACATTTTATTCTTCTGTTGAACTGGTATTTTTTGCCACATGGCAACAGGAAAGGATTTGCTAAAATTAGCTTCTCTGTTATTTAAATAATTACATTTCAAAGCATCAAAAAGGGTGGGAGATAAGAACTAGTAATTGTCAAAACACAAATGGGACTGTGCAGAAAATGTGAATAATCCAACCTCACTTACACCTTTACAGCATGGTATTAAGTGTTATATGTTATAAATGAGGCGAGGTATCTAAATATGGCTAACCAAACACAGAGCAAGGACATGAGATATGATTTTATAGAAAGCAATTTTGCTTGGGTGACTGAGAACAATGTTCACCAGATTGTCAGAATTAGTAGAACCAGCAGTCCCTGAGTATAATGGCATATATAGTTCAAGGATTTTACAGTCTGGAAGTGCTTGCAGTGAGGCACAGCCTAGCCAGGACTACAAGGGCATGTAATTGAAGTGTGATTATTGACATAAAATGGCAAACAGAATTTTGAATGAGGTTTCAGTCTCACATAGAAGTGAACAGAACAACCAAATCTTTCCACAAGCTGTGAATTTTTGTCCAAATACCATTCTCATCTGTTTAATATTTTCTTCCTATGCATGTCCAGCAATGGAATTAATAGCTTTCCTATTAAAGTGCTCTTGCAATCTGTATAAGGTAGTTGTAATTATGTGGTGTGATTTTCCTGTGATCTTTTAAGGAAAATAAACTTTGTCTTTGTTCATATAGCACCAATCACCAAATGAAAACTAAAAAAGACATAATAATTATTATATAATTATGTACACTGGACACAGCTATGGAATCTCATTCTCTAAAAAAGCATTTGAAACACTTACTAATACTTTTTAAACAAGTTGTTAGCGTGCTTTATTATCAGTGGGAGAAAGTATTGCATATTCATGCTACTTAAATCACAGAATAAAATCTGAAATTATAGTTAATTAATGATACCTACATAAGGAATCCAGAAACACCTAATTAAGTATTTGTATTTGAAAATTAGGTGTTTCTGAACAAAGGGGTAGACAAGACCTTTGCTGAGGGAAATGTGCAAAATTTCCCTCAATAAAATAACCGCATTGCATTGTCTTGGCACAGTACACAATTTTTTACTTATCCTTACAGTAGATGGCTGAAAATGAAGCATGTAAATCATTATTATTATATTAAATCCTTGTGTAGACCATGTAGAAAGATGATATGCATGGGTTAGGATTAATGAGTACCTAAAAGTGCGTGTCCTTTCTCCATTGACTGACAAGACATGCTTAAAGGCACCAGCTTGAATTAGATACCTTATATGCAGAAAAAGACAATTAATCCCTATTCGCTCCACATAAAAGGCCAGAAATAGTAGTATATCATACTGACCTGTAGTGGTATAACATGTTTGAAGTAAAGAAAGTGAAGAAAAATTTTTCAAAAAATATTTTTATTATGGGTAGTTTAGGTGTTTATTAGACAGTAGCAGGTAGATGTGCATTAAAAAATGCTCACATATGACAGTGTTTCTTCTATGAACATCTTGAAGAAAATTAAAATATCCAAGCAACGTGCTAAGTATTCTGTTTTACTTGAAGGGTTTCTTTGATTCATACAATCAATTCTTTCAGGGAGTTTCAGCTATTCCTCTATTTTTATTCATATATGGTTTTAAACCAAATTATGCTTCTTGATGATGAGTTGATCATAAGAAAACATAGACTGTTTTAGAGATGCCTGTGAATTTACATTCATTTATTTGCAAGTTTTTTCTCAAACTCTTATGCATATATTACACAGAATCATAGAACCGTTGAAGTTTTAGGGGTACCTTGAGACTCTCTAGTGCAACACCCTACCTCAAGCACCTCTAGGCCAGGTTGCCCAGGACCATGGTCAGTTTGATTATCTAAGGACACATACTCCATAACCTCTCTAGGCATCTTGGCCCAGTGTTTGACCACTCCTACAGTAAGAATTTATTTTCTGGTACACAGATGGAGCTTTTTGTATATTAATTTGGGCCCATTGCCTCATTACCTCCCCTCACTGAGGGGAGTCTGTCTCCCATCACTGCTTCCTGTCAGATATGTCAGATACACATGGATATGATCCCCCTGAGCATCCTCTTTCCAGGCTGAACAGCCACAGCTCTCTCAGCCTCCCCTCATGGGAGAAGTTTTTCATCCCTCAGTCATCTTCATGAACCTTTGTTGGTTCATTGGAGCCCCAGGTCTGTCCTGTACTGCTGAGCCCAGAACAGGATCACAGAGCCATCGAAGGAGCTTAATGTGTTCCCTACAAGATACGTACAGCTGAACAATAACATAAAAATATTAAATACAGATCAGATTTAGAAATACTATATGCCAGTCTTCTATGTGAAGGTATGAATATCTAGAGAAGATAGTGATTTCTGCACCAAAAAGCTGTTTTTACATTGCAAAAATAGTGTTCTCTCTTAAATGGGGTTTCTCTTCCTCTAGGTTAGTCTTATTCAAAATACAAATAAACGTATTTCTTTTATAATGTCTTTTTATTACTTAAGGGAAAAAAGTGAGGACAAAGTATTTTTGTTGAATAGTGTTTATACATACTCATGTACCATAACAACACTGCATTGTGACCTTCAGAGTGATTTGGGTTTTGGCATAGTTTATCACCAGCAAGTATACTAATTGTCTTTGTGCATTTTTCTTCAGGCTGTTAATTTCTGGTATGTCCTTGTGATGAATGATGAGCACACGGAGAGGCGCTATCTGCTTTACTTCCTTTTGAGCTGGGGGATTCCAGCTTTTGTTGTTATCCTCCTTCTAATTATCCTGAGAGGAATCTACCACCACAGCACAGCACAGATTTATGGCCTTGTCTACGGCGATCTGTAAGTGTTTCCTTAAAAAAGCATGAACTAGGCCTTGTACTGTCTATTTTGGTTTGTACTTAATTTTCTTCCATGTAGAGAGGTAGGTTTGTCCACGGTCAAGTGAAGAAATGGTCAGGGGACTCCTCATTTGGTGGAGGTGAGGCAAGTGTGTCATCCATATGCAGTACAGCACTTTCTATGCAGTTGGACTTTGCTCCAGTTTCTCCTTCTGGCAGAGCTGGCTCAAGCATGTCTGTTTAGTGACTAAATTACTGATTTTTTTCTGAGAATGTGCAACTCCAATTGAAGGGCAGAAATGGCTTCTGCTGCAGAATGGGGAAAAGAGCAAGGTTTTCTTCCACTTAATTTCTGTGATAAAAATCCTCAAAACCAAATCAAGCTTTAAGCTCCCCATCTCTTATGTTAATAAATATATTCTTTGCTAAAAAATATTACTACATTATTGTGTCAGATATTTTTTCCGAACTATTTCTCTTGTAACAATGAATATGTTATATTCCAAATTTGAGAATTGCTGTGTTGTTGAAAATTATCCCAGCCCTTTCAAAGCCATATATAAGCATAGAAAACTGTCTTGATTAAAACAGTATATCTTCATAGAAGCAGATGCCTTTAAGTGGAGATACACAGATAAATATTTTTGCTCTTTCTTACCTTTTTTTTTTCTTCTGTCTCCTTTTCTGGCAAACTTAATCTCTGATGATAGCTATTCTAGGGTATGAGGATAATATACTTACTGATTTTGTATCACAGTTACATGCTTCACGTGCAGAAAAGACTAAACACACATCTCTTTTTTGAAACAAATGTACAAAATCTTTTTATGAAAACATCATATGAGGTTGCTTTCAGGATAATATCCCACAGCAGGAGAATATTCATCTGTCTTTAATAAAAGAGGAATACACAGTGTGCATCATTCCATTACAAGAGAGCAAAATTTAGTGTTGTGAATTTTTTCACACAAAAGGAATTCCTGTCAGAAGTAGATACTTGAATTTCATACTGATGTTTAAGTATATGTGAGTACACATACACACAGGGCCTTATATATTGTATTTGTATGTACATATCTGCGTGTGAGTCTGTACTGTGCATGGTAAGCAGGGATACCTGATTTTGATGTAAATGAGTTACACTGAGTACCACAAATTCTGTGACCATGTTGGCTGAAGTTTAGTCCCACATTCATAGACACTAACTCAACTCAGAAGTATAACTGAGGTCCACAACAACAGACCTTTAGTGATGTTCATGTGGTATCAGAGAGTGTTCCACAGCTGTAAACCATGCTGTACACATCAATATTTCTTCACAGAACATGTCTTTTTCTTTATGGCAAAATGCTTCTTTGTGTCTAGTAAACACAAGGAATGTGTGTAACATAATCATGTTCTCCAACTGCAGCCAAACTGTGGGTTGATGGTATCATTTCATAGTGAAACACAGTTTTCCAGTTGTTTCAATGTCCATGTCTCATTCTTTGAAAAATAAGGAAAAACCTTACATTCTGATAAAATTATTAAGTAGAGGAAAATTACTCAGTCCAATCCATTGCCCAAATTAAACATAAAACTTTTCCAGTATTCTATTACAGTGGGAAAATGCCAGAAATTGTGCCAAGCTTAGTGAATATGCAGCTTGTTCCATCTCAGCCAATGTGGACACTGTAAGAGATATCTGCAAGAATTTTCATAAATAGCATCAGTGCTAATTCCTGATTTGAAGAGCACTGTAAGACTTTTTCTTGTTTATACTGGAGGACTTGGAAAGACAGAATGTAAAAAAGGGGACAGATTGAACTACAGCACTTGGTTTGTTTTCTCCAAACGAGAATGCAGTAGTGGAAAAAGTGACAAGAAGATTTACAAATCCAAACTCATTACATACTGACTTCAGAATCAGCTTCAGAAATGGTTTGAGAATAATAGCGTCCTGGTAAGAAATCCTCACATGTGAGAGCTGGAAGACTGGTTAAAGTAATAAAAGTAGTGAAGCCTGTTATCCTCTCTCCTAAGCAATCACTCCTTCAGGCAACCCATTTTTGCTTTTTTGTGCCTGACCAACTGTTTTGTTCTTAACGAGTATAACGGGCATAATTAATAGCCAACAGTATAGCTATGTTTAGAGAAGTTCATTTTTACTTGCACTGAACAAAAAAAGAAGTTCAGCTGTGTTGATTTTTAAGCTTCAGAGGAAGTATTAGGATAGAGTTTCCCTCCAGATATGGCAAATCCTACACAAAAATGCCTATATTTTATATTCTGGCTCCCATGTCCTAGTATAAACCAGTAGTATACTGTTGATTACTTCAATAATTAACAGTGTTTATATATGGTATGAAAGGTTCTCTCTTTGCCATTATGTGTTGGTTTTTTTTCAAATGCTAGTAAATTTGTCTGTATAAATGCCAACAAGCAGCTTTCTCTTTTTTAAGGTTGGAGTTTAATGATAAGTGAAAGACCTAACTGACGCAGAAGATGTCTTTCACTCCTCCCTTTTCTGATTCCCCCATCGCTCAGCTGCAAAGGTTGAAGTCCCTTTGAATAAGACTAGAAAAGATGCTGATTCTGGACAACTTTATAGTACAGGATTTTTTATAACATCTTTTAGAGTTCCGGCCAATCTCTTGAGTACAAGTCCAGTGAGCATAGCATAATTAACCTTTATACTCTTGTTTGTGAACAAAAGCTGATACTTGTCATTAAAAAAATTCTGGCTTCTGATCTCAGGAATGGATTAGTTAGGGCAAAGCTTGTAAGTGGGTGTGGTTCGTCAATTTCCCGCAGCATTGAAATTTTAGGGCCACATGAGGAATTAGAAAGCTACTTTACTGTCAGAGATTACTATTTTAGCTCTTTTACTTACATCTTTGTTCTGTACTTGTTAGTGACCAGGATGAAACTGGGAGAGATAGATTTTATATAATTATTCAGATTTCTCTCTCTCCTCACCTCTTCATTGCACTATACATCTCTTTTTCAATATCTACAGTTTGAATTTGCCTCCTTATGTTTTTTACTCTATTAGGTGAATTGTGTCCTTGTACTTTAAGAGATCTATTAGGAAAAACATCACTCCGTTTAATTGTTTTTCTAAGATAAAACTTTTCAGAACCTTAACTGGAAGATTTTCAGAAATGATCTAGCTGTATATACCAAGAATGCAGAAAATGCTGAACTCTCTAGAGATTAGAAACCACAGTAAGCTTTGGAATTTGATTTTAAGGTGAATTTTGTCTTGTTGATATTGTAAACTCATCTACTCATAAGTTTTTCTTTATTTAATAAAACATTTCTTCTGAAAAGTGAACTTTATCTTTTAACTACTTGGGTATTTTAAATATCTCTTACCTACAGTAGCATGTTTTTATGAACTCAGGAACTCTTGTTGCTGCTTTAAGCTTTGAGTCTGACTAGACCTTCTTGAAATCAAGTTCACATAAGGCCAAAGGACTTTATTTGAGTAGAAGCTAAAAAAGTAACCTTTGAAAATGAGAAACCTGAAAATTATTACACTTGACAGAGTAAAAATTTTGAAGTTTATAGGCAAATATCTCCCTGCCCATTGTATTGGGCAAATGCTGTATTTCAAGCATGATTTTTGTCATTCTGTATACTATCTTTCTTTTAATTGCAGCCAGCTGTATAATTTCCTCTAGTCACCAGAAAGTAGGAGTTTTTTTGTTCATGTTCTCACAGATATCCGTGTTGGTCCGTCTTTATTGATGATCTGGATGAGAGGATTGAGTCTAGAGTTAGAAAATTTGTGAATGACACCAAGTTGCATGGGAGTGTTGATCTGCTGGAGAGCAGGAAAGCTCTGCAGAGGGACCTGGACAGGCTGGGTTGATTGACCAACAGCAAGGGAATGAGATCTAACAAGTCCAAGTGCTGGGTCTTGCAGTTAGGCCAAAGCAACTCCATTCAGAGCTACAGAATGACTGGACAATGGCCCAGCAAAAAAAGTGCCTGGTGGTGCTGGCTGTCAGCATCTGAACATGAGGCAGCTGTGCCCAGGTGGCCCAGAAGGCCAATGGCATCCTGGCCTGGGTCAGAAATATGTGGCCAGCAGGAGCAGGGCAGTGACTGCCCTGCTGTTCTGGGCGCTGGTGAGGCCACACCTCGAGTTCTGGGTTCAGTTCTGGACCCATCAATTTAGGAAGGACACTGAGGTGCTGGAGTGTGTCCAGAGGAGGGCAACAGAGCTGGTGAAGGGTCTGGAGCACAGGTCCTGTGAGGAGAGGCTGCATCTGGAGAAAGGAAGTCTCAGTGGAAGCTCCCTGAAAGGAGATTGTAGCCAGTGGGAATCAGGCTCTTCTCCCAAACAACCAGTGACAGGATGAGAGGATGTAGTCTCAAGCTGCACCAGAGGAGGGTCTTCACAAAAAGAGTGACTAGATATTGGATTGGGCTGTCCTGGGACGTAGTGCAGTCACCTGGAAGTGTTTAAGGAAAGGCTGGGTGTGGCACTTAGTCTAGTTGACAGGATGTTTGGTCATAGATTGGTCTCAATGATCCCAGAGTTCTTTTCCAACCTAATTAATTCTGTGATTCTGTCTGAGGCTTGGCTGTCTTTTACATGCTCTTTTCCCTCTGTTAATCTCTCCAGTTTCTAGAAGTGTCTCTTTTAGCAGAATCCAGTATTTGCCCAAGGGAGGAATGGTCTCCTTTGTCAGGAAAATGCACATTCATTTTCCTTTTTAAAATCCCATGTGGCAAACAGAGTACAGAAGATATGTGACATTACAGTATTTTAAATTTGTATAAATATCCATGCATTTGGATTCATATTTGTATTTTCTTATAGCAGAAAAAGGGTTAAGCTAAATGTTCTCAAATATTCTCTTTGTATCACTGTCATGAAATATCTATGAGAGATAATGAAAAATTATTTCCAATGACATTCCTTTCTAAAAAAACCAAAATACTTCTGTGTCCTCTACTGTCCAGCTCCAAGCAATTTTTTTGCAGGAGATTCACTGGTTCTGTGACTACGGAACCACATCTGTGGGACAGGGAAACAAAGCTAAAGAAAGCTGGAAACTGTGGACTTTTAATTATACTTTGTAATTAAGTGTGACAGACCTTCTTAGTACTCTTACTAAGTGCTCACACTGCACTTTATCTGAATATTCCGCAAAGGAATGGCTCAGGGAACAGATGAACCTGTCATGGTCTTAAGCCCAGCTGGACATGCAACATTCATGCTTCACCTCCTCCTCTCTTCCTTCTCCATCTGAGTTGAATGGGGAGGAGAATCAAAGTGAAACCTGTATATTGAGATAAAAAATGCTTACTATTTGAAAATAAAATAATAATTTAAAATAATAGTCTTAATAATTAGAATCATAACAATAAGATTTTTTAAGTGATGCACAATGCAGTTTGTCTCCAACAACTGGTTGATGCGAAACACCCCTTCCTGAACCCAGACTGACTGCACTTACCATGTGCAGTTCTGTGGTGTGGAACTTCACTCTGGTCACTTCAGGTCACCTCTCCCAGCCATGTTCCCTTACAGATTATTTTGCCTATCTTTTCACTGACAGAGCAGGACACATAGAAGAACAAAGGGAAGAAAAAGCCCTTGACTTAAATATGACTAGCAAAACCCCAAAATATTAGTGTCTTGTCGACACCATTCTCATTCCAATCCAAAACACAGCACCTGTACCATCTACTAAGAAGAAATTAACTGAAACCAGGTGTCCTGGGGTAACTTTATGATGCTTGTATCCCTAGTTACGTGTTCTGTTTATGTTACGTATTAAGTTCTGCACCTTTAAGACTGGTACTGGGAACAAAGCAGGGAAAGAAGAAGCTGCAGTTTGTTTACAGGAACTGTGCTCACTCCCCCACATCTCTCCCCAGACTGTGCTGTCTGCAGCATGGACAGACAGCAGGGCAGAGCTCTCCTTTTCTGTTAGTTAGTTTTTAGCTAGCTGAGGCAGGGAAGTTCCCCAGAGTGTCTTTTTTTTTCCTTGGATCTGTTTAAACCTTCTCTGGACTGAAAGCTCAGATAAAGACTGGGAGCTCACACCTGGTGGCCCCACAGGGCCTGGGCCTTGGCAGCACTGGAGGCACTGATAAGAGACTGAGCGAGCCCAGCTGCACCCCCTGGAAAGGACTTTCCTTGCCATCTCTTCAGAACAGCGAGAGATTTTATGATTTAATATGATTCAATTTTATGCTTACGGATACTTCTTCCTGAAGGGACCCCAGAGGTTTTCAGAGGTTTTCTCCCAAATTTGCCCTAAACCAGGACAAGTACATATCTTGGCGCCCAACGTGGGGCTCAAGAAAGTGGAAAAATCCTGTACTGATTGCATTTTGGTTGTACTTACTCTGTACTGGGATAAAGCAGTATTGTTTAAATTCACAATGTCTCATGGGGTGGAGGTCTATATGTTGTTCTGGTCCCTAGGCTTTTTTGAGGTTTTGATACCTTTCTGGTCCCTAGGTTTATTTTCTTTTCCAGAGATAGCTCCAGTGTTTTCCCTAGCACATAGCTTCTACAGTAGAGGGGCATGGATTAGAATAGCTGTTGTGCTGGGTTTGGTGATAATGATTTACAGGAACTTTGTGGAGGTACTGGAGTTTGTGCCAGGTATATTTGGTTTATGGTTTCTTCATCCTACCCTGCGTCCCAGTCCCAGTAGCATGTTTTGGGAGTTTATTAATAATTGTACCCAGTTTGTTAGAGGAGGAGCAGGGGATGAGGTTTTCTAGCCTTTGCTTTTTTACTTCTCCTTCAGATAGAGGCAGCAAGGCAGGGAGATAAATCAGCAACTACCCCAGTCACTCAGGCTGCAGCTAAGCCAGCAGCTAAATCAGACAGTGAGCCTAAACCAGTGGTTGTTGCTCCTACCATGAGAGGCATGAAGCACAAAACCAAAACCTATTGGCCAGTGGATGATGATGGTAGTGATGATAATGATGATGATGATGGGGGGGGGGGAGGACCCTCAAGGCAAGCAACTGACACAAAATCAGAAGTTACTATTGAGTCCTTTTCCCTGAAGGACCTCCATAGCCTAAGAAAGGATTACACTTCATGACCTGGTGTCATAATTAGTTGGTTGGTCCATCTTTGGGATGCCGCAGGGGAGGCTACAATTCTGGACGGCACTGAAGCGAGGCATTTGGGATCCCTGTCACATGATCCGGTTATCAACCAAGGAATGATGAGGGGGCCTGACCCTCACAGTCTCTGGACACGGGTCCTGGGAAGTGCAGCACAAAGACACCAGGGCAGAGCCATTGTTAACATTATTGGGATAAGAAAGTCTGTAGAAAATTGGTACCAGCCCTTTGCAATGAGTCACGAGCACTTTGTGCCACGGTTTCTCTCTAAATGAATGTCTGTCAGTCTGGTGCACTGACCCTTAAACCAGTCAGAAAAATACACTGGGTGCTGCTTTGGGTCTCACCCAGTTGTATGACTGTCTCAGTGTTGGCACACATCCCAGGAAAACATCCCTGGCTTGCTAGATGTTCCCTAAAATGGAGATCTGCTTTCTTTAAACCAAGGACTAGTAACAGGAATATTTTAGCTTGAGTGAGCTAATTGCTGTCCAAGCATTTGGATAAAGTCTCGTGTCTCCTTTTCCATATTACTGCAAAAGTGCTGAATTTGGCTGTGAACAATATTTGAATCACCAGACTTTTACAGGCAGGAATAGGTAAGAAAATAGCTAAGAATTGCCACAAAAAGCATTCAGAGATTTTAACTGAACTCCAAGACATACTAAGAGGAAGAGGTTTTTATGACAAATCTATGAGGAATTCCCATCCTCTAATGCCTGGTTTTATATTCTGCATGGACTTGGAAGTGTCTCCCTGCATGGCCCTCTCTCCAGCTTTTTTTTTCCTATTGCTGCAGTTTTTCCACCTCCTTTTTCCTCAGTTCACTGGCACATTATCTAGGATTTCAAAGCTATTGCAAACTCCTTTTGCTAGACCTCAACACAGAATGATGATTGCCTATCTGTATGCCAAACCAAGTGCTTTCATGGGCCACTCAGCCAAAACTGGGGGCAAAAAGCCTGCAGTTTTCACTGCTGATTTCTCACCATTTGCTGCTTAGTCTTTTTCTGCATATTTACTATTAAGCCATCCTGAGCTCTGTGCTAGGAGAAATGTTTCTCATGAGCCAGAGCTACCTCAGTTATGCTGACATGGCACCACTCTACAGGTGTTCTTATACAGATATATACATAGACCCATATACATACACTTACATATATACATACATATTTGTATAGGATAAACCTACAGAATAAGTAAATAAAGTACAAAGTTTGACCTTTTTGTATCCTATACTTGTGCTTTATTTTGTAAACTTTTCCTGCGTTTCCAGAGAAGCTGCCTGATGTGCTACCAATTGCTAAGGATTATTTAAAAATACCTCACTTGTTAGAACACGGGGTACAGAGTGCACCTGGGTACAGACGAACTCACTATCTGTGAAAATGTAATATAGATAAGGAAAAATAAACAACCAAGTCTGAGGCAAAAAACGTCTCTCTGCTCATTAATCCCAATCCTGAAGAAAAGAACAAAATGCTCACTTTTAAATAAGATGGCTTTAATTACCTATCACCTATCCCTCATTACCAATATGAGTTTTCAGTGGGGAGAAATTGTTTGGTACAGGGGCGGGGGTTGAATGTCTTTCATATCTTGGCAAATATCTCTTGTTAATGTTAAGCAACTGTAAGCACATCAGAATCAGGCATAATCACTGTACTGTGCTTTTAAGGAACTATAGTAAAGAAAGATAAATTCTGGCTGCTTTGACTGATGGAATTTTGAAACATGAACAGAGAAAAATATTTGTTATTGTAAAATTTCCAGTCATTATGGGATGGTTAATTTCTGAGAAATCTGAATCATGCTTTTTCAGAATCGTGCAGAATCAAGAAATTCATCATGCTGTATTGGTAAAAGGTTAAAAAGAGAAGTTGTTGTGGTTGAAAGTTGCACCCACTAATGACTGCGAGGCCTGATCCTTCAAACAGCTTCAGGATTTTTGTGCTCAAAAAAAGCTCCAGAAACTTTTCTGAAGCCTGTATAGTATTATGACAGGAGTATGAAAGAACATCTGCAGGATGAAGGCTTGCATCCCTGTCACTGACAGCTTGTAAAAGCTTTGTATTTCTTTTCAGGTTGTACAAGTAGCTAGCAATTTCATCCCTCCTGCTTTGTCATCTTTAATCAGTAAAATACAGCCTACTACTACTAAACCAAATTGTTCTCATTTTATCTGTTTTCCACCAAATTAGAAAACC
>VWYI01043204.1:0-16073 GCA_013399455.1 Anthoscopus minutus
AAAAAAAACCATGTAACCCCCAACAGCATGTAACAGCAGTCAGTATGGATCCATGGGGGATGCAGAGATCCATCTGCAGCTTATGGAAGAGGTGCCCACACCAGAGTGGGTGGATACCTGGAGGAGGCTGTGATCTAGTGGAAGACATAGAGGAGACGAGGGGCCTCTGCTTCCTGGCTGGAGCAGCCTATCCTTGGAGGACTCCGCCTCGTGGAAGAGTGACCCAGCACTCTTTGGGGAGGGCTGTCTGCCCCTGCGAGGAACTCACGCTGCAGCAGGTGAGGTAAGACTGCTGTTTGTGAGAGTGGACCCACACTGGAGAAGTTCACAGAGAACTGTCTCCCACGGAAGGGACCCCACAGTCTCACAGGGGATGGTCTCCTTTCCCAGAGCAGCAGAAGAAAATCTCAGTGATGAACTGACCAAAACCCTGACACTCTGTCTCCCATGCTGTCAAAAGGAAGGAGGGACCGGCTGAGATAAAAAAGATGGTTTTCAGTGCTTATTTTACTTCTCATTATCCTTCTCTGATTCTGTTACTAATAAATTTCACTTTGCAATTTTAAGTTTAGCCTGTTTTGCCCTTGAAGTATTTTCTCCTGGTCCTTAACTCAGGAACCCTGCATTAACTTTTTTTTCCTTTTCCCTCCTCTGCCCAGGTATGGCAGAGAAGGGTGAGCAAGAAACTCTCATGGGTACCTGGCATTGGGTCAAACCATGACATCCTATGTAATCACAAGGCCAAATATAGTTAATAAAATGCAATACAAGCTTCTCCAGCAGGCAGAAGCTTCCAGATCAAAATCCTTAAATGAGTAATTTAAAATGTTTCATTGAATAACACTGTAATACAATAGCATGTTGGAAGCTGCTCCCCAGGATCACTTCTCACAAGACATATCTGTTAGCTGATATTCAAAACAATTCTGCATAGGACGCTCGAATTTTAATCAGGGTAGGCCCTTCAGAACCCTTTACTGAAACCCATATAATGAGAGATGACATATTTCTAGGTGCGCACTGATGAAAATTATAAGATTAAAAACTGCATTTATCTATTTACCTCCTGGATAATCAACGCCAGTTGCTTTGGTCAGCAGCTGGTGAGAATGAAACCAAGAACTACCCTGACACCACCTGGTTTAGTTAGAGAGGCTCTACGAGTGAGGGAGCCAAGAGGGGACAGTCCCTTGGTACACCAGGCTGCTCCCAACCCACAGCTCCATCTCTCACTGAGCTTTTCTCAGAACTGCTTTGGCTGAGTCAGGTAATTTCTTGTTCCCTGAATTTTTGTTTCTCAGTGATGGCTCTGTTTCCACTCCCTCTGGCTTGCCTGAACCTTCAGCCAACATCAGTGGCTGCATTTATATGCGATTGATTTAATAACTTCTCCAGCCTGACAGGTAACATTTCTAAGCAGCTTTGCACCTCTAAGGAAGTTTTTATTTCTTTCCTCCATTTGCTCTCTTCAGCCACACCTGTCTTAAAAATAAACAAAATTAAAGCCCTTACCCATTTCAGCTTTCTTTACTGCATTCTGAAGTCCAGAGCATATACTATCTGACCAAGCAAACTTGGAGGGACACCTCTTGCCCTGTATATATATGTATTTATGTATTTTTATAAACTTGCGACACCATTTTTCTGTCAGAACATGTTCAGTCCCTCAACACAAAGCAGTCTTGGACAATACACCTTGTTCTCCTTGGCAGAACACCCAGGCAAAGGTCATCTATCCTCTTTGTACTGACCAATATGGTCTAGTTTGCCTTCTGGTCTAAGGCAAAACTCGAGTACCAACTGTGTGGTTTTAAGAAAATGAATTAATATTGCTATTTCCAGTTTAATGCTAGTTTAGTATCCCAAACCAGCTATGGGTATGGTACTGTGCTCTGGTTACTGCCTCTCCTTGAAGAACTACCATTCTTTGACAAAATATTACAGGAGTAACAATTAAACTAATTGTTGAAACCTGTTTTCTAAAATAATTGAGGCTTTTCCATCCTAACACAAGCAGGCCCAGGAATAACAGCTCCCTGTTCTTTTCCTGATTCTGCAGCCGAGCAACTTTCAGCAAGTATGCAGTCTACAACATCATGCTGTCTGTTGCAAAAAGGCTGAATTACACTTTATTTTCCTAGCTGGGAACACTAATTTGGGCATGGTTGCACTGGCCCAGCTCTTCAGTTTCACATTACTTGTGTTTAGTGCTCGTAACTCTTTAGATGTTGAGCAAGAAAGACATAAATTTCTCCATAAAAACTCCTCTATTCTGTAGCTATACCCTAGGTGGTTTTTTTTTATTTTGTCGATTTTGTCTCACTTTAGGCTTGGTGAATTATGTCTGAGGGCAAGTTCAAGCTCCTGTAACAGCTTCTAGTTCCTTTTTGGGTACAGTTCAGGTCATCTTATTAATATATAATTGTTAGCCAAAATGCTTCCCATTGTTTCTGCATCCCTCAGCTCTTTCCACAGGACAAGGGCCAGGAAGAACTCGAGTTTCACAGTGAGTTTTGCATCCTAACTGTCCCTAACCTCCCCTCACTGCTCTCACTTGAGACATCAAAGTGGGTACTACAGATTTTGACATGGGGCACTATGGGGGACAGTGGCCCAGCTAACGGTTCTTCCATCCTCCCCTGGAGGGAAGACAGCCTTTAGGAGCTACCTGTCCAGCATGCTTTTCAGTTCATGTGAATTCCATGTTTATTATTGCTTGTCCCCTTTTGACCTGCTCTGACCTGATCAAGATCACAGGTTAGCTCCCAGCATTCCTCTTGGCATGTGTGTCAGAGATTTCTTGGAGGACAGAGCTGGAATTAAACCTCCAAAAGAAATCAGATACGAAGCTCCATCTCTTTCTTCTATTTGCCTTGAAGTTGTTATCACTCAAAGAGACTTGTTCAAGGCTGCAGTTGATACCTCCATAGCAGCCAAAGAGGCCAACAGGCTGGCATGCCATAGGATGTGGGAATAATATAGCTCTGAGTTCCTGGAATAAAACATTGCTTCTAGGGAGGGAAGAAAAAACCCAATTTTTACTATCCTAACCCTGAACTTTAAAGAACTGCACCCTGCAGGTGTCTAATTAATGTCTAGTTAATCTCATTAAATCTCATCTTTTGTATTCTCACTCTTCCAGACTCATTTTTTCCATGCATGGTTTCCAGCTTTCACCCTGACAAGATTTGTATAAAGCATGCTGGTTTCTCATTGCCTTCTGTAGCTGAAGGTTTATACAAACCAGTTCCTATGAAGCAGCTCCTGCAGAGTCCTTGAAAATGAGAATACTGAAAAAACAAAGCTTACCAAGATTAAAGGGGAAGCAGCTAATTCACATTATTTCATCCTAAATTATCTTACCCTAACTGGGAGGAATTTCAAATAAACAATAACTAAGAAAGAAGTTTTTTAGTGCCATCCACGTTTGCTTCCATTATAATCAATAATTGATTATACACATATAATTTGCTTTATGTCTACTGAGATGGGGGTATTCTACCTTGACTAGTGAATTCTGAGAGGTGGGCCCCATAGGACTAGAAATACCCTTTCTAAATGCTAATTTCATACATTTAGTTTTTACACTCCCCAAAACTGTGCTAAACTAAACAAGTATTTCGTCTGTTTCTTCTGAACAGCTATTTCAACTCCTTCAACATGAAAACTACCATAAACTGATTTTCTACTATTTTATGTCCAGTAGTTATTTTATAAATCAAGAACTCCTGGACTATGAAAAACTAATGCTCTGTAGGGAGTTTTAGGTTTTTCTGGTAACAACTATTTACATGAGGATAATAATTTTTTCTTTATAGTTATCTTCACTTTTAAACTCACTTCATTTTTATGAAGTAGCTGCACAAGTTGCTTAAAAATGTGATCAATTACTTCTTTTGATTTTTCTTTCCCATCACAGCTGGTTACAGTGATACCACCTACAAAAAGAACTTACATGGACACTGTGTGTCACAAACCACAAATACAACTGATTCCTCAGTGTTTTCAAACTAAATGAGAACTGTTCTGTGGCTTCCAGACCCATCTTCTGATACAAATGCCACTAGAACCATTTTATTTTGGTTTTCAGAAGCTCAGTTTCACAAGTAAAAGGCAAGTTTAATTAAAATCAGACCTTCAATATTTGCTTCTCCCTCCTCGTAACTTTTTAAACCTTTGTTTCAAGTGATTAATAGATAAGACACTAAAATTATATGATGGTAACATTTCAGTTTGATGTGTGATTAGATTCTGTGGGCTGATTCCGATCATGGAATAATGAGGCAAAATATAATGGAGTAATAATGTATCTAATGCACGGAGTTCCATGTTACAATCCTCAAAACCATTAGCCAGGACCAGTCAATCATTAATTCCTTTCCTTTACTTAATTTCTTGTTTAGCATTATTCATATTAAGAACTACTTTTCCAAAGGAAAAAAATTAAATTGTATAAACCCAAATATATTTTAACAGCCTTGATATAGCAATATTATATCCACAACCTTTAAGATTATGTATGATCTAGAAGAACAAGATGTCACAGTCCAGTCAGTAAAAATATTCTTCACAAACCTGTGTTAATGGACCATATAACAGTTTCTTGATCAGGCAGTAGAGTCTCATGTCAGCTTATCTTGATTAAGACAGACATTGCAAGCCATTAATTGTAATTCCCTACATTGTTTCAATAACAATTTCTGGATGATAGGAATCCCAAAAGAAACTCACACTGGAAAAAAAATACACTAATAGCTATAAACTCAAATACTAGGTCCTCCATTAATATGATACTGAAACACTTCTAAGTGAACTTTAAAATCATAGATTCATTTAGGTTGGAAAAGACTTCTAAGATCATCAAGTTGAACAAGTTACTGAAATGTCTGAAAACCATTATTTTCAGTCCATTACAAGTTGTTGCTGCTAAGCTAAACATAAACATTTTGAAAGATGACAAAATATTTCAGTTCTTGAATACGGCAGTCCAAATGGAGGATTTCACAAGTTTAATGAGAATATTTTTAAATAATGTCTCGAGTCACAAATTTTAAAATAATTAAGAATTTTAGAAAAGTTAAGGCTTTTAGCTAGAAATAGACTTTGCCAGAGTTAGTTAAAGTTAATCATTAAGTTAGAAGCAGGTTTTAGGGAACAAATTACTTGTTACTGTATGTTTGTTTAGCTGTGCTTATAATGAGAAACAGAAAAACTGATAAATTAGGCCCAGGAAGAACACAGACCTCACATCTGGAAACCTATTTAAAAGTCAAAAATGAGGAAACTGGAGTTCCCCCAAAGACCATTAGTATTGTCAGCTGTTGTAAAGGTAAAAACGTCAGAGTGAGGAAGTGTGGTTTTCCTTCATCATTCACAACTCCTCCTCACAAAAAAGGACACCCTTCATCAGACAATCAACCACACAGGCATAATGACCTTTTAAAATCATTACTATGTGTTTTAATACGAAGCAGGGAATGGGCAGTGCTAGCGTTATGAATATGTATTAGCATTTTGGGTATTCAAGACTGTAGGAAAACAGATGCTGGAACCTCTTGTGAATTTGAAATGCATATTAGAGAAATATCTCAGTACTTTCCCGATGTTATATTAAACATACCCTCCCTAACTTTAAACTGTTAGAGAGTCTTTTGTCCATTGATACTTGGATACTGATACTCGACCAATATTCGTATGTAATAATTCAGTCTCAGTAGAAATAAAGTAAGAGCAGTACAATCAGGATTTTATCTTGTTTTTAACATGGACAGTACTAGCAGTTTTGTTAGCAGAGCCACATGAAGTACACGTGGCCATACAAAAGAGGCCATCTTCAAGAATTAAAAAGTCCAAAGTTAACAGGTCAACATGAACCCTTCTGATTTAAACACTGCTAAAAGCATGAACTGAATCATTCCACAGGGCTCCATTCTATTACTACTGAGTTTTCATAATTTGTTTAATCTAAGTACCATTCTGAGATTTACAATTAAGATGTTAAAGAAAGCTGCTACAGAAAAAAAGGACAGTGAGTTACAGTTTAAAATGAGAAACACTTAGCCAAATATTGAGTTAAAGAAAATGCATCTTCAGAATGTAAACTGAGTTTGCCTTCTTTCTGTACTGAGCTTCTGACTTTAAGAGAAAAGAGAATAAATGGCAGGTATTCATCTTGGAACTGCTTGTCCCTGAAAGACATAAGTGTCTGAAAAATTAAGAAGTCAAATTAGCTGTATAACATTTTATTTTACTATATTGACATTTTATGCACAAATACTTTATCAGAGTAAAAATAGAAAATAATTGTTTCAAGTAAAATTACAAAAAAAAAGCAAACCACAAAAGAAATATGTAATTATTAGGAGAGTATAAGTGTCTTTATTTAAGAATAAAAAGTATGCAAAAACTCTTCTGTTTTACAAAAATTGAGAATATTCAATGTTTTCCTTCTGGCAGCTACAGAAAACCCTCTGACAATATATTCTACATATTTTGTTTTACTTAAGTTAGTTTGTTTACTGAAGTTTAACATCAAGTTAGTAACATATTCCTCCCTCAACTACAGAGAGTGTGATAATAATTTTATACCACTTGAAAGGTTCTTTCTTTACTAATTAGAACATGGTGGAAAAGCAGATGGAACCACAAGGAAGAACCCCAAGGACCATTACTCCTATTGAAAGGCTACAAAGTGACAAAAGGATGTTATCACAAACAAAGGGAGGGAACAGAAGTTTCCCCATGGGATTTACCACATAACAAGAAGAGGCAGGAGAATGAAGAATTGATATTACTTTTCAATTTTGCTGAGTGTTTACACACAGTCCAGTTTGATCTAGAAAGCTGGTATTTTAAGCTTCTTTTCTTTTTATCCTCTATTTTAACAAAAAAGGCCTCTCAAGAACTCTGCTTACTCTCAGAACTAATGACTTGTACAGGACTTGTGTTTAGTCACGGAATGTTGTTACATGCAGAGCTGCTGCTCTAATACCAACTTCACATAATTATTGGTAAGCAAACCTGCATCTCCTGCAAAAGCCATCTCCAACACTTGCCAATCAGTGATGACAACTCTAACAGCAAGAAAAGACACATTTACATTTTTTGCTCAGGGCTTACAATTTTCCTAAAAGTAAAATAATATCAGCATACTCAGCAGATGGAGTGCTGTAAGAACTCAAGGACGAGAACAACATTAAGAATTACCAAAAGAATCCAGCAAAAAACTTTTGATTTTATAATCATGTCAATGATGAAAAAACGGAAGTTAGAACAATATGCAAGACTTCAAGTCAAGCAAAAACTACCTGCGGATGATCATCCACCTACAAAAAGCCTTGTTCTCAACACATCTTTAACATACCCACAAGTCCTTGTATTCTCTGCCTTCTGCCTGCAAGCACAACTACTCCTGCCTGGCTCAAGAGCAGCAGCCCAGTGCTTTCACTGCTCAACACACACTTTATGTTCAAAATCTCACTGTTCAAGGACTTTGGATTTAAGGTTTAAGAGTAGCTCAATCCCTAACAGAATTAATAAATGTCTTCCTTGTAATTGTTAAGTGTTACCAGAGGGGGTTTAATTTATAAAAAGTTGGTGAACATCAGTGATGACATAGCAATTATGCTGTTTATTAACATGAAGAGGGGAAAGCAACCCTCAAATCATACTGTTCTCAGACATCAAAAGAAGCAGTCTAACAAGCACCAGTACAGAAAATCAAAAGCTGAAGCCTACTTTTTTACTGCATATGTAAGTTTGCAAGAAGCACCGAATAGCTCAGAATTCAGGATATATCCCATCTACTTCTGACTCATCATCCAGACTTCAAATTACACCCAGCTCTGCAGCATGAATTTGGCTTAATAAGCTTCAAAAATATCACTTTAAGTTCAAAGAGGATTTAATTTTAAATAAAAAGTACCTTTTTGTAGTAATATATGTTAGACTGTACAATGATTGGGAAATTAAAGTTCAGTTCTCTGTAAAACTATTTTCAATTTGCTTTCTGTTCCTAACCAGGGACTACTGACTGTGATTAAGTCTTCGGATACTAACATTGACTACCATGCAGGTATAACACCTTGCAGAACACAGCATTAATACTCCCCAGCAAAACAACCTGCTCTTTGGGTGAGGGCTGTTTTTTCAAGTTTTTGAATTACCTGATGGGGAATGGCAGCGGGGGAAGAAGTTCACCTTTGCTTTCTGTGAAATGGATAACATCAAGTACATATTTCAGAACAGGTAACTGCCCTCGTGCATGTATATTATGTGTACATTACAATGAAATACTTATAATTGGCTTTTCATCTAAGCCATATCTATGGCTATGATCTCCTTATTCAGCACTGATCTCCCGTTAAGTCTAGTCTTAAATTTCCTTTGCTTTTAAACACAGAAGCTATTTTAAGAACTTGATGCTTTGTAACATTTAACATATCTTTCAGTTCCACTTGATTAACAGAGTAACGAAAATACTGTAAACTTTGAAAGCATCAAATGCCATTTGGTAGTTCAGCAGAGAACAAGACTGGAAAAGGCTGCATTGACACAACAGATCTGGCTGAGGACTAAAGGAACTTCACTTTTGTTAAGAGTTGCAGAAATTACTTTGCACACCTGTGGTCACAGCGCTGAGTGGCTCCACCTCTCACTAGCTGCAGAAATTGGGGTGATCCCTTAACTAACATAAAAATATATGCTGTTAAAAGATCCAAATTTATGTGAGTCTGAGCTCTTTATAAAAATTCATGCTCTATATTGTACAGTCAAGAAACAAAAGACGTTTCCAATTCTGATAAAGGTAAGAGCACCAACTGCTCTGGTTATAGGTGAAGGCCTCAGGTTCCCACTTACAGGTCCCAGTGCTTAATTATCTTTCTCTGCTTGCAAGGATGCTGTAGCCAGTGCCACTGCTGTAACTGGTTGTGCAATGCCATGGAGTTGCATCTTGGCCAGTTTCTTCTGCTCACACTCCGTGACCAAGCGGTTCAGCTCTGCTGCGCTGTACCCAATCAGAGTCTTCAGGTCACACACAAATTTGTACACAAATCTCTTGCCTTGCACCTTGCAGATCATGTCTCCATCATAGTAATACCTGCAAAACAGAAACCAGCAACAGAGAATTTTAGCATCTGAAATTTTCATATGCATCCATCACTTAGTTAAGGTCACCAGAGGCTATAATATTATTCTTTTTCTCATTGAGATTCTCATAATTTCATATACCAAGATATTATTTAGGCATCTGCTTATATGAAAAAAGGGAAGTGTTGAAAATTGTCTCTGTACCTCGGTATTTTAAGGAGAAACAAAACACAGTAATTATTTTACAGGCCACTGGAAGCACAAGATCAGGAATAAGTCTTAGAGCAGTTTAAAAACAGCTTGGCAGGAAAGACATCTTATATATAGTGCTTTGCCTTAATTAGAAAATATTGTCTTTCCCTTTATTATTTTCCTTTGCTTTGCTTTTCTGAAGAAAAAAAATTAATTCTGGAAACAGGTTGAAAATTATACTGCAGTTTCAATGATATGAAAGCAGCTATTCTCTCCACACTGTCTTTAGAGACGGAAATAAAGCAATAAAGGCATAGGATGGATTTTGTCAGTTTAGGGGATTTTTTTTGTTCTGTTTTTGTTGTGTTTTTTGTTTGTTTTAATTTATATCCAGTTAAAACTACATCTTTGCCTTTATTTACAACTGAAAGTTCTCTAACTATAAATATCTTTTATATTGTGTGACAGATTGGCCAGAAATGTAGTGAGACAACAAGGTCTACATGACACATCCTTCCCTCCACTCAAGAGACAGTTTAGGTCCCACCAATAAAACAGAAGTTCTTGCTGTTCTTCTCTCCCTGCAAGCTTTAATAGAGTGTGTATCACATTCTCATTAAGGAAACTTAAGTGACTCGGATATAACTTGGATTTGATAAGCTTGACAAGCTTGTAATAAATCTGGGAAATAATAAAAACCAACACAACTCACACAATGTAATTTCCTCAAAACCATCATCCAAATGTAGAACAAATGAACTCAGATTTTTTGACATTCTAAAACTCAATCCTCTGACATGTTCATAAAGCAAAGATGTTTCTTGTTCACTAGCAAACTTGAGTCAATTAAAAGATGAACTTCTGACTCCCAGCTCTAGTAGAAAAGAGGTAACTAATTCTATCCAAGCAAATTCTTCAGACATCTCAAGTTCCAGAAATAAAAGCCTTTTCATTTCTTACTTTTAAGGGTCAGGATCAAAAATAGATGAGAGACAGGCTGTGCAGAAAACAATGTTGGTAAACCTGTTGGTTACTGAGATCATGCAAGAAGCCACAGAGGTCTGTGTCATGGAGCACAGAAGTGTCAGAGTAGCTTATTATTGCTCTGTGGGTAAAGACAGTGTGGTTTATTTGCTAAAGCTCTCCTTCAGCTTTCTCCTGAATGACATACAATTATAAAAAAGCTTCCTTTTCAGTCCTTCTCACTCTACCCCTCAAACTACCACTTGCCTCCGTCAACTCCTCCATTTCCTTCTCTGCATCCTACACTTATTCTTGGCTGCTACTATAGCTTCCATCCAGCAATTCTCCATACGAGCACTGTCCTCCAAAACATCTCAGCACCAGCTGAAGGCACTGTTGTGCAACGGTGTCCAGCACTTTCAGCCTCTTACCGACGTTTAGTTGCAGTGGGTTGAATGAATTCTGTAACCATGAGTGTAGGATGATAATTTATGTTCAGCTTTGAAGTACAGTCTTGCATTATACTGGGCAGAATTGTGGAAGGATGAGCAATAACCTTTGTGTGTGTCCTTTGTGTGTGAAATAATGTGTGGGAGCACTGGGAAGACTCTCATGTTGAATATGACAGGGTAGAGGACATAGAGAAACTGAGCTCTGCTCACCTGGGGCAGTATGAAGTATCCACAGAAAAACTAAGTTTGTAATATGTGGCCATGCCAAGCGGCAGTGGCCATAATCTTTTTTAAGTTAACCGTGTACAAGCCTTTACTTTTATTGTACAATCCCATATAATAACTCCTGTCTCAAAAAATGCTGTGGAAAAATGCTTTAAAAAACAGAATATATTTAAAAAACTGAAATTTAGTCCACATTACTGTTATAATCAGAAAGGAAAATAACACAAGAAATTAGATGATGTTTATACAAAGGCCCAAAACATGCAAGAGTCCTGCATCTCATGCTTGAAACACTAAAGTTAAAATAAGTCAATGTGACAAGGGGATATTTTCAATATCATGTTGAATGCATTTCTGATTAAAGCATTTGGCTACTCAAAAATATAGAAAGCTAAAAATAAATAAAATTAAATACACACGCAAGTTCACAAAGTTACTGGAACATTCCAAGACACATGGAAACTTTGTTTCAGAAGAATACAGGAAATGAATTCTTTTTCTTCAAATCTCGCCTCTATACTGGATAACTCAACAGACCTGGATTTTAAAACATTTACCATGATATCTACAACAAAAAACCCCTGCTCTTCCCTTTCTGCCTCTCTGCCCTAGTTTCTATATGTCTGCTTTTCCTACAGCTGGGCAGAAGAGCCGGTGTATTTCTGAATAATACCAACATAATTTCCTGTAGTAATCAATAATTGACACAAATTTCAATACATTAGTAAACAAAACACATAATAATGTATTAAATTTTAGTTTGGCAACAGTGTTTATCACAGGAGTAGCAAGAGGCATTAAATATCCCTTCAGACATTAAACAGTTAGAAAACATCTCAATACTGATGCAGCTGACAAAATGACACCACTATGAAGAATGTGATTTCTATACTTCTACAACTAAAATATAAATGCAAAACCTTTCTAATAGTGATTTATACAAATTGGTGTTTAATGTCTCACTGATAAGAACATTATTCCAAAGTTCTTCAGCTGCCTTTGGCATCTTCTTTGGTGCTCGTTGATGAAACCTGAAAACATCAGCATGGTTTACATAATTTTTATGTATAAGAAGGTTTTCACATATGCCTTTAGTACACAGACTCACAGATATACAGGCTGGAAACACAGGAATGGTATTGGAACAATATAGACTGAAGAAGAGCTGTACTGGAAAGGTCCTGCTTTGAGCAGGAGATTTGACCAGACACCTCCTGTGGCCCCTCCAACCCAAGAGAGTCTGTGATTCTATGAAAAAAATTAACATTCTAATAAATATATAAATAATGCAAGAACATCCACTGAAGACCAGACTAAAGATCCATCTAGAACAGGAATAGACTCCAACAGACTGAAACACAACACCTAAGGAAAAACATGAGAATAAGCATCTACCTTATGCTCCTCCTTGCTTTTAGTGACCTGAGAATCAGGAACTCTTAGAAGTTGCATCTTTCAATACCTACTATCATTGAAAATATTTATTTTTCATTAATTTTTTCACTTGTCTGTCAAACACATGAAATAATTCTGATATCCACAATACTGCACCTAAAGAAGTTCTAAGACAAACAAAAGGATACATATAGTTTAGCTGCGTATCCTGTGCCTGTCAAATGATAATTAAATCCTCCCTAAAAGGGTAAAGAAAGTCAGATTATGATACTTCACCATAATTCCTTACAGAGGTATTTTCAAATAGAAGTTCATATTTTTATACAACACTAGAGGAGTTTACTTCAAAAAAAAAAACCAACCAAGCAAATAACACATATCCAGAAGTGAAAATGCTAATAAGTAAAACACAGATCTCAATCAAAATGCAACTTCACTCATAAAAAAAGAATTTCTAAACCTGCTTGAATAATTTTCAGGATTAGGCAAAAAACATCTTTCTGGAAAACAAATCAAGAGAAATATATTCAACGATATCAGAATAAAAAAATCCGAAGTTCACTCTCAATGATTTCAAAGAACGTGGATGAATTTTCAAATTATTCTAGAGACTAAAATAATCAGGGAAAAATAGTCCAAAATTCAGGTACTTGCATTCTTCCCCTCCTGAAGTACCTCACTCACAGTGAATCAATAATACAAGTGTCTTTTACAAATGTCAAACTACAAAATCACAGTGAAATGAAGACACTGAAACACTTCTATTTCTTCAGATCACTGTGATCTTGGAATTACACCTATTAAAATATAGCTGTCAACTGTATTTTTCAATTTAAGATCCACACAATAAGAACAATGAAATGAAACAATGAATATTTGAAGTTAGAAAAGGTTCTTATATAACAATTACAGAGAAGTATCTGCTTTATTCCGTAACAAGAACAAGAAAAACATGGACAGTACAACATAAAAAAAAGTTAATAAGTCACATATTTCTGTATCTTTCACCAATAACCAATATTGCTTGGCATGCTACTAAAAGCATAAACACTGAAGATAAACAAAAAGGAGGTGTATTTCCGGAAGTGAGTGACCCAAATTAATGATCTTGAAAAAAGAAAATCTATTTTCAAGGAGTTATTCTACTAGCTTCTTTAAAAATGAAAAAAAAAACCAACAAAAGAAAGGCAAAAAGCCCAGCAACTACTTCTCCCCTAAGACTAGCAGGATCTCATTGCAAGGACCAGCTTTGGAAGACTTGGTTATGTCTTTACTAAAAAAGCTGCAAGTTTTGCATTATGTTAATTAAAAATGAGGTAGCCAAATGAAAGCAAATCATACCCCATGAGTTCCTTAAGTTTCTTACCTCAAAGCCCGACTAAGCTTCTCGTAGTTCATTGTGGGCTTATTCTTGCGCTGCCCCCACTTCTGTGCAACCAGTTCAGGTTGATTCAATTTAAACTCTCCTTCATCACCAACCCAAGAAATACAGTCCCGAGCATCTTTGTCAGTGAGAAGTTCTAATAAAAACTGCCACAGCTGGATCTGGCCATTGTTCCCTGTTAAAACGGGAAGAAAAAGTTTCACTTTAATTTGTCTTTTTTATGTTCCACTCATGGCTAAAAACTCGCAACCACCATATTACAGCAGACCAGCACAGACTATATGATGGAAGGAAAACTTCCCCTTAATTAATCCCTTCTAATGATTCTTCCACAAACATTTCCCTATATAGTCATCAGTACCTATTTCTATTTAAAAAATTATGCATACAGGGAAAAAATTAATCAAGATTTCACATAAATCTTCCCCTAGAGCTTAAAAAAGCCCAACCCTCCCAATATAATCATTTAGACATATATCTGTCTTTAAAATAGAACAGATTTAGCAAGAGCTGCTTATTCCTCTTCTCACACACACACACACACACATATATGTATAATAGAAGCTGCTTTTTAAAAAAAATTTGTTTCAAATTTTCAACATAAAATATGAGAAACACAAAAGAAATCCCTAAACTTCAGCTTACATCAATGTAGCATCTTTCACATCCAATCATTAAGATTTCTTTCTAACTCAAGTACCCACAGTTAAATTCTTAAATTCTCAATGAGATACAGACAGCAGACCTGATAACTAAAGAGAGAAACACAGAACACACCTCACTAATGTCAGCCAATAAAACCTTGGCCTTAAAATTCTGAATGACATCATCAGAGGCCTTCATAGAGTCTAAAACAAATAAAAACTCAAGAAGGAAATGAAGGAAGGATTTAACAGAAAAAAATCACAACATTAAAGAGAAACAAAACAAAAATTACAGAAAGAAAAATAAAGAAATGAATAATCAAAAAGTATGTACAAATAACAGGAATTCCAAAATTAAACTGCAGATTTAGTGCACAGTTTTCTAGATATGCATCCATTTAATTAAACAAGAAATAAGAAACTTTATAAATTTTGAAGTCACCAGATTGGGGAAAAACAGAGAAGGAGCACAACAGACAGTGCAAGTAGTAGCTAGGCTACATTTTAAAACATAGAGTTTATTTTTTTCTCTTTCTGCAAATAGAAAGGAGTTAAAAGCTTAAGAATAAACACTATGCAGTGGTTTGAGATGACAAACCATTAAGTGATGGGCAAATTTATGCATTTTATTTGCTGCAGCATGGAAAAACTTCAGCATCAAGTTGACAGGGTACTTGTGTGATCTGACCAACTTACCAGGGCTGCCTGTGGCTACCACGGATTTTTCTACCTATGGCTCCCTTCACACCATATGGACTCCTGAAAACCTCACATTTGGAGCTACAAAGACATGTTTCACCAAACTGTAATTCAAATTAACGGGTCAGTGTTCAGTGGATTAGCATGTAGAAATAACGGAGGCAATACCTGTTCTGTTCCCAGGGGAGCTCCTATCTTCCCCAGAGATCCTTGGAGCTCTCTGTACTTTAGCTGCCTTTGCACTGCTGTTTATCACTTTGATGGTGGTTGGGGTAGCAGGCTGTACAGATGCTGGTATAATCTGCACAGCTGTAGAGCAGAGAATGTTACAGAACATAATTATAAATTGCTGGCACAGAAATACGCATATTTTATTACCTGTATTATCATACATCTAGAAGATAGTTTTTTCTCCTTTGCTAAAAAGGCACGCTGTATTAAGTCACAATGCTAAGTATAATTTAAAGACCTTTTTACCTCTTATAAGAAAACTGTAGTTTTAGACTCATTGCAGAAGTGCCACATTACAGATAAAACACCAACTTTAGTTTATTATATTATTATATGCTTCCACAAACAGAACCCAAACTCCCTCAAGTCCCTGTTTTCATTTTCATGCTGTTCCCACATGATCTATCCCAACGTCCCCTTCTCTACGGTCACTGCACAACCTCCATACGTGATATTCAAGCAGCAAACACCTTCTATTGCAATGGTGTAGGAGGATGCAGATGCCCCACCCAAGCTGGCTTTAAGTAGATACAGCCAAAGGATGCAATAAACAGCCTGTTTATTAAACACATGCTTTTAAGTCTTCTGAAGGATGCTTTTAAGTCTTCTGAAAATTGATTGATTTTAATAATTGATGACACTGCTTAGCTGAAAGAATGAGCTTCAAATAACTAGAAAGTTACTTTAATGTATTATTTCTAACACTGATTTCTATGCAAGTCATCTCTTCACAGAACCCTTCAGCTTTTGGAAACACTTTTTAAATTTGAAATTAATATTCAAATAGATCCCTTCATT
>VWYI01043206.1:0-51220 GCA_013399455.1 Anthoscopus minutus
TCACTCACTCACTCACTCACTCACTCTATTCCTACTGGATCTTCTCTGACTTTCCAACCATTACTTTTGATGTGCTTTTCTTTGCAAAATCAAATGTCTCATCAGCTCGTGATTTTCTCTCTTGTTTCACCACAGATTGTGATAAAGTCTCTTCTTGCTCTTCTTTCTGGCAAGGTAGACGTCGCTCCATTTAATCACATTTCAGTCTCATGATTCTTTTCCTAATCCACTGGCACCTTTATGTGGGTATAACTACATCCATACAGGATGTGGTCCTGGAAAAATTACCACAGGAAGGATCAACCTTTTCCCTTCCCTGCTGATCCATACTAGTCCAAAACTGGAAATAAAATTATTCCATGCAGCTCAAATGTGGACTTTGCTCTCACTTTCACTTGAAATTGTAAAGTATTCAGGTATTTTGTGCTTGTTTTGCCTACAAAAAAAAGGACAGGGTGTCTTTTCGCCTAGATGAGCATTCACTTCGTAGATTACTTAAGTTCAAAATGAAATTTAAAATAGCTCTCAGCTGTATAATCTATATAAAATTCTCCAATCTTATACTCAAGGAAGGGAAATATCCTGCTAGAGCAGTTTTACAATTTTTATTCAAAGAACTCTAAAATACATTTTTCAGCTTTCCAGAAGTACATTTTGCTGCTGCTGCTGCTGCTTCCTCTTTCCAAGACTCAATGCAATTACATGTTAATAAAAACATGGTTTAATATGCTGGCAGAAAAATTGATACCACTTCCATTCTCTGCCTTAAAACAAATGAAACCTAGGATGGAATTGAGCTGCTTCATTTCTGAAATGGGAAACAGATATTTTTTTAAAGTTCAGATCATTACCAAGTGTAATATTCATATAATAAGCTTACCTGACCTTGTGCTATTGCTTCTCTGAAGCTAACTTTGTGGGAAATGTATTACAAGAGCTAAAAAGAGGCATACTCTTTCAAAATCTTGTGCCCTGCTCACTAGCCAAAGTGAAAAATATTTTCAGGGCCTGAGACAGCGATATGTCCTTGAGTTCCAGGCCTAGAGGGGCAGTTTTTTCTGAGTAAAATGGGAGAACAGCAGCTGACAGGCTGTGGAATTTTAGAGTTATACACTAAAGCATTACAGGATGTGAAAAACATAAAAGCTAAATCCCCAGGCATCGCATGCACAGCAGGCCCTGAAGCAACTGCACTGTCCCTGCCCCACAGTAGGGATACTGAGGCTGTGCTCCAGCTTTGTGCACATCCTCTTATCTGTACTTCATGGGATTGAGCAGAAGAGCAAATCAGCAGAAAATCACTTCCTCTGTGGCTGTGAGGGGCCAAAGATCCAGGGAAGCAGAGCTGGGCACTCCTCTTTCCAGCCTTTGCAGTCCTCAGTGCATCAGGCCTAATGACCTTAAATAAAACCCAGTTCAGGCTGATCTGAAGCTGTTCAGTGCAGCCACTCAACTGTAGTTATTCTTTATGTCATCAAGCTGAGAAAAAGATGTTTACTTATGATGCAGCACCTGTCTTTCCCTTGGAATAGGGAGAACTGAGTTATGTTCCTGCTTCTGTGTCAGGGAAAGGAGGACACATGTACCATGAATTTCCTCAGACAGCTCTAGATTTGTGTCTTGCAGTGGGGAGAGGTGAGGCTCTCCTCAGTTATGGTGAGAGTAACTGGCGAGTATGGTGGTGTAGTATGGTGAATAACTTTATAAGGAAATCTGACATAGGGAAGGAAGGAGAATGATTTTCCTAGCCTAGTGCTCGAGAATTAGGGCAGTGCAATGGGATAGGGCCACTCCATTTCTACTCCATTTTAACATTTGAGTTCTTCTACTGAGTGTAACAGTATCTACAAGGAACTGTAAATATAGCCAGGTCACAATACTTTATGGCTTGGTCTCTGTTTTATGTGAAATAACTGTTCAGATTGAGAAGGGAACTGGCCCTGGGTCTCCTACTGAAGGGAGTGCCTGGATGAGAAGCCATCTGAAACACCATTTCTGGGCCTGAGCACCCCACCTGGGCAACAACCTATTCCACCTGCAAGAGCTGTGGAGAGGGGCTCAGCACCCATGGGCAGGGCAGAGAGGAGCTGATGGGAGAGCATGGAAGTCCTGTAGCCTTGCAAAGCCTAACTCAGCTTGCTGCCAGGAAATCCGAAGAGGCACTGGGAAAGAGAAGGGCAAACACAAGGGAAGGAGAAGAATCTGTGCTAAAGGACAACACTGACAGAGAATAAGTGTGAATAAACCATAGATTTTTCTCTAAACCACTTCCCATGACATCACAGAGGGAAGAGAAGGTGGTGACAGTTTTAAGGTGAGGCCAGAAAATTTTCTAGATGGGACTGGAGGTGATGAGTGGCAGTAGGAGAGGGCTGGACATGATGACCCAGAAGGTGCTCTGTAGCTGCCCATTTCTGGGTCACAGCAGCACCACTGGGCAGACTTGAGAGGTGCTAGCTCTGGGATGGGAGCCTGCTTATTTGCTGCCCTACAGAGAGCCTGGCTGACATTGGATTTGGACCCAGATTAAGGAAATCTTTGAATCTAATGCCTGCAGTACAATGCCTGTGCCCAGATTTTTAAAAGGAAAGAATTCATTTGAAATATTCATCCCTTTTCAAGGCTTATATAGATCTGTATAGTAAAGAAATTAGAATCCTTTTTTGTTTGCTTTTCATCAATTTCCCTAAAAATAGGGACAGAAATTATTCTTTTTTCTGTCTTCAAAGAGCTGTCAGCACTGTGGGACAATGACTGCTTCCTGTTCAGTTTATGTAATGGATCTCTGACCTCTCATGTGTCTGTTATTTCCCATGTTATTTCAGTATATAACATATATATGCATATATATTTAACCTTAATGACTCTTTCCTTTCCAGAGGCACTCGTGTCATAGGGACAGAGTACTTCTATAACAATTAAAAAGAAAATTCAGATAAACTGCCATAGAGGAAATTAAAAGGGTTTTCTTCAGCAGAGGATACCCAGCGAGTACCCTTGTTCAGGTGCATCTCTGTGCATTGGAAGGTTTGCAGTAATGCCAACATACAGCCCTGCAGCTCATCCTCCTGCCACCTTAGCCTTCAGTTAATCTCAAGAAGTGCCTTTATGACAGTCAAGAGAATTCTGGACACTGCAGGTAAAATGTATTGTCTGATCAATATTTATTTTTTCCTCCCAGTGAGCTCTTCTAGGTTTGATTTTTTTAATTTATTTTTTTTTAAATGAATGTGCAGAGCTTAAATTAGGAATTGGAAAAACTTAAGCATTTCCAGGAAATAATTTATAAAATCCTGCAATGCTCCACATGGATGGTTCAGAAGAGAAGAATCAACCAACTTGGTAAATGTCAAGGGGAAGATTAGCTTTTACTTCTGATGAATGCAATTCAGCAGTCACATCAAAAGGTGCCTTGGCATGTGGAACTAAAATGACTATTTCCTGCTTTAACAAAGTCTTTGACTTTCCTATAGCTGCAAGTTTATCTCATTCACAGAACCAAACATTCCTTGATCAAAAAAGTTGAAACACCTTTGAAGACCATTTAACCCCTGGCTGAAGTTGATAGAAGAGCATTTTGGCTGAGTATTTCAGATAAGCAATTGCAGAAAAGGGATTTTCACTTTGATTTTTGTTTGGATTACAAGATTAGCCACCCAACTTTGAAAAGCCATCCAGAAGGAGCCTGACTCTGAATGTCACTTACCTTGGTGTGGATATTTCTTATTGTTCAGGAATGTGAAGAGCGAAAGCAAAGCTCGGTTACCTTAAATACAAACAATAAGCAAACACACAGTCAGAATGATACATTTCTTGCCAAGTACAAAAAATAAGCAAACACAGACAGTCAAAATGATACATTTCTTTCCACTTTTGGTCAAAAGTCTTCCTAATACCTCTACACTTCCCTGTCTGGCAAGGGTTTGAGGAGCAGAAGTCCCCTAAAGGCTCCCCTGGAGCAGCAGGCACTGAAGTCCTGCCTTGGGTGAGGAACAGATTCTGGCAGGGCAGGACGTGAGCCAGGCAGGACCCACTGTGCTCCTGAGCCAGCAGCCCACACACTTAGCTCTGTGGCCACTCAGCCAGCTGCAAAGGAAGGAGACAGCAAGAAGCAGTGAAGGGTGAGGCTGGCTATTGATGCCATAGGATTTTAGCTTGTATATATTCAGCTTTCATTTATTTGTAACCCTGCAATTCTTTAGTGTGTAACTCTAAACTCCATACACAGTGGAGTATACAAATATTTTATGTATACTATATATATTTTATTTATATTTTATATGTATGTATAACTATATACATGCAGCTACTGTCTTCCCATTTTGGTCAGGCACAACAATTCCACCCCAGGCCTGGGAATCAAGGACACCTCACTGCCTCAGGCCCTGAGAAATAGAAACAAAAGTGAGTTAGGGGAAGCAAACTTGGGGTAAATTACTTCATTACCTGAAGCTGGAATTGGAAGATTAACCCCCAATGTGCAAATGGACAAAACTTATAAAAGTGTGAAAACTCGTGACCCATGGTCCATTTTTTGACACAGACCCTGGGAGGCTTTTTCTGCCCAAAATGTACCTTAAGACCCTTCAATAAGTGTAAATGCTTTTTATTCCCCTAATTTTGTCTGGCCTCTGTTTTTAGGTAGCCCTGAAAAGGCATCACTACCCTGGCACGCACTGACATGTATGCTGCTGAAACCAAAAAATCTCCTTTCTGGGCTGAAATACTTGATTTACCACTTTCAGACATGGATTTTATGCACAGAGCAGGATTTTAAAAATGTTAGAGAATTTCTTGAGAAAACATTAATCTGAGTATAATTACAGAATCTTACTGGGTGTCAATGGGCTGATCTGCAAAGATGAGCATCAACAGAACATCAGAACAGAAGAGCCTGGCACAGCCCTGGGGTGCCCAGGCAGGGAGGGCAGAGTGGGCTGGGTGATGATAACAAGGGTCAGCCACGAGTCCCACGAGCATCAGACAAGTCCAGAGTGATGAGGGATGTCCAAAGTCACCTACAGCACATCAGGGCTAATCATGCAGACACACCCAGGAAGAAGCCACACCCAGGGCAGAAGGGGATGTAGAGCTTGGTGGCACAGGCAGTGTGTATCTGCAATGTGACTTCAGGTGCCTTCTCAAGGTGGTGAGTGTGATAGTGGTTTCCTTATTCCAACATTCTGGTGGCATCTATTGTGGAAATTAACTCAGCTGTAGCAGAAAGGATTGGGTGATCTGGGAAAAAAACCCCAACAATTGTATAAGATTAAAGTAATTTTGCTTCTTTTTTAAAAATAAAAATATTTTTAAGTAAATTATATTACAGTATTTATTTTTTTCAGGCACGATGGCACAGTGTTTCTAGCATTTACAGGAAGCGAAGACAAAAGAAATGAGTTTCTGTTTCCTGTGCATATGTAAAACCAAAGGAAAGGAAAAATGCAATTATGAGATTTATAAACGACTTAAGAGATATTTCCACGGTAAACTCTTGAAAATCTCTTGTAGCACAGATATTTCAACACACTCAAATAGTACTGAGCTCTTTATTTGCCCTATAAACAGTGAGGCAGCAATTTCACAATCTCTTAAATGTAGAAGCAAACCAATAGAGAAACCAACAGAGAAATCAACTGTGAACATCACTGATTTTTGGCCTCTTTATTTTGTCCTCCAGTGTCAACACTGTCAGGCTTTAATATGTGATCACTTATTGCCAAGCTATTTTAAAGCAAAACATAAGGAAATCTAAGTTCTCCTACCTGAGGAATATCAGAAATCCGTGCAGGGTTCTTGGGAAGATTAAACCTGCAGTTTGTGGAAGTTAGGGAGCACATTAACAGGGCTCCACACACACAAAACACAGACACATCTAGCTCCAGGGACATGGAAGCACATGCCAGAAACAAGCTTGGAAGCACATTCATGAGCATCTACAACATAACTGACATCAGTTGCTACTTCATTTTTAAAGCAATTCTGAACTGTTCCAGCCTCTAGTTTGATAAATGCCTCTTCCTCCAGATCCTCCACCAGTCCTGAACCCTGGGTGGAAAGATTGTTTCTTTTGGCAAATGAAACGTGGTGTGGGTTAAGGCATCCTCAGTTTTCCCAAGAACTGATTAACCTTTCTATTTACAGCCATTACTATTTTTGGAACTAGCAGTTTGAGCCCTGAAAAGTGAAGGCTGCTTTCTCCTGGCATCAAGGCTCCCATGAAAAGCATCATTCCTTTCCTAGCATGAGGCACTATTTACTCACAAGATGGAGGCTTCTCAAAGAAGGGGTTAATTTCCCAGAACTATTTTTGTTTAAAGCAAATCAGTCAAATGAAGAACTAACCCCTGACGGATTCTGAGTAGATTCACAACGCATGAAATTTAAATAGAGAAATTCTTCTTTAAAAAACTCCCTTGAGTCAAGAGAGGTCATGGTCAGAAACCATAACTAATGTAGCAAAATGGGAGACCATCAGAGGGAGTGAATGGTCCTTGGCAGCTGTTTAATGGTGCTCCCCTGCTGCAGCACTCAAGGCTGACCAGCACTGATTTTGCTCCTGATGTATCACTCCCTCTGCTCTGTCGTGACTCAGCTGCTGAGCCCCTTTAGCCTGCGGCACAGCTAATTGTGATTCACTCTCTGGTGCCCAGAAAACAGGCTGAAAAGTTAAATATTGTAAAAATATTCAGCCTTAGCATGGAAGATCCTTTGAGGTGAAGTCCTTCCTTTGCTGTCCCTCTCTTTCAGCCTTTCAAAATGATAGCCATTGAGAAACAGAAGACTAAGTGCCCTTTGGGACACCCAAATCTAAACATGGTTAAATTGACTCTAGAATGAAGCATTTCTTTTCTCTGGACTCTGCCTGTTAATTTATATCTTCATAACCTATTCCTAATGTTCCTAGCTCTAGTGGTTTCTCACCCCAAATATGGTAACCAGCAGCTGATGTTTTATTCTGTATGTGCTGGGTGACCTGCAAGATGTGTCAGTGTTTTCCTGCTCAAGACTTGCTTTGTTCGAACAGTCTCCTCCCTGGGCTGTAACCACATTTCTTGGATTTTTGTTTTTAATTCATCAGGAGGATGGCTGAAGCATGAGTTCTCTGCCCCTGCCCTCCTCCTGGCCATCAGGTCACAGACTCCCTTCCCAGCTTGCAGCAAACAGGCCCCAGTCCCAGAGGGGAACAGACCTGTTTGGAAACAGTGGTAGGAGAGGGAAGAGGTGTTTCCCATCACTTTGGTCCTATACTGCAAATTTCAGAGCTGATAAACAGGCCAATACCCCACCAAGGGGAAGGAGCTTTCAGGCTGCCTGGGGTCTGTCTGTTCCTCAGTGGGTTTGGGGTTTCTCTGGAGCCTCTTTCTCAGTAGCAGGAGCTTGTGCAGGTGGATCCACAGCAGGAGCATGGCCCAGCTCTGCTGGACATTGTCATATCCCCACCACTGCTGTGCTGGAGGGGAGGAAGGTCACTTGGCAGTGCCAGTCACTTCCAGCTCTCTGTTTGAACTTTCCTATGTACATCCTGAGCCTCAAGCCCACTAATAATCAGTTTTACACCTTCCTCTTGCCTCTGGATTTCTCCTTCTCTCTGGTAACCTTTACCAGAAGTTGCCTTGCCAACCTTCATGCAACAGGAAAGCTTCACCCATCTCATCTCATGAAATGACTGCCCGAGGCACTCAGCAGAGCAGCAGCAGCAGCAGCCCTGATCCTGAACAGAGAAAGGGCTCTGAGTGGCACTAAACAGAGTTTCAAGCCAAGGCCCAGGGCTGCAGCCTCCTCTGCTCCTTCACAGCCACCAGGATATCCCCGAGGAAGACCCGCAGTGGACGCGGTCCCAGCCTCACACTTCAGGAGGAGTTTAATGCTCCCAGGACAGCACAAACTTGTTCCATCCTCTGTGGGTATTAACAACCACAATAGTTAATCCTAATTGCCAGAGGACTTAGGCTGTCAGCACTTTGGGGATTTAGAAGGTACGGGGTGCCAAAATTCTTCAGGCTGCCTCAAAACCACAGTCAGTGTTTAACCTTGCAGAGCACAGTTCAGACAGACACGGAGCCAGTGGCAATTCCCAGAGCACCTTGGTTTTGGAGGGCTGCCTCCCTCCAACCCTGCTCTCTGCTCCCACAGATAAAACCAGCCTGGAATACTGGGGATTTTGGCAACAAGAGGTGTTTAGCACAGCATAGTCAAAAACACAACTGAAGCTCATAATGCCTTAAAAGCCTCCCAAAAATGTGCCATTTCCCCCCTCCATCTAATTTTGAAGAGGGAATTCCCATCTGCTACTGAAGTTTCTTTATATCACAGGGTGAGGAAAAAGGCTGCCTCTGAGTAGCATCTAGTATATACAGAAATGAAATCAGCAAAAGAGGGCACTGAATCTGCCACCATGAGCAAAATGGAGGGGATGCAACAGAAAGAGGACATAATAAGGAATGCAGATGATAAGTTAAAGTTTGATGTGATGAAAAAGGAGGAGGCATGAGAGAAATCCACTGAAAGGAGGTGGTGGGATGATGTGATATCTTTTGTAGCTGCTGAAAGATGCAAGCAGAGGAGGGGAGGGAGCTGGGACAAGCAGGAGCTCCAGCTTTCAGCAACTGCTATGGAAGAAGAAAAGACATGAATAGAGAAAAAGGAGATGCAGCTGCCCTGACATCATATTTCCTTCTCACACTAGAAGAGCAGCTTTCATACTTATTAAACAAACTTATATTCATATAAAGTATCAGAAGGCTTTCCATTTTTATTTTGCCAGTTATATTTTCAAGTCATGAGATCAAAGATTTTTTTTCAATGGCAATGAAGAAAATTATTAAAGGAATATTTAAGGACAGTGAATTAACAACAGAAGACATTTGAAAAAGTTGGCTATGGAAAACAGTCAAATAGGAATCAGAACAGCCTTTCAGCTGAGTTTAGAGTATAGCAAGCAATTTCTTATAGCTCCTTTTTGCCCAACACACTCAAAGTCTGTGAATCAGGCATTTGCCAGCTCAGATCTGGGCTTTGCTCTGCAAAGGAGAACACACATTGCCAGCCCTGCTTTCACAAGGAGTCTGGCAGCTCACCACATTACAGCAATATAAGAACAGAATCACTCCTTGAATACTGTTAGATTTCAGCTTTTATCACCACTACAAAAGCCTATGAGTTTAACTACCCTTTATCAGCAAACATCCGTGTTTGAGACCAAGAATTATACCTTAACAAATAGGCTTGGCCACTCTCAATTTTTGGTATCTTAATTCAAAACTGTCCCACCAAATCCCACACCAGAGATGTCCCACAGTTCTTTTGCTTAGTGTAAATATCAGCATGTGATCCTAAATCAAAAAACAGCGCAGCATAGTATACAAATTCAACTGTCTTTAGTCAGATAACTGCCTTTATATACTTTCATAAAATGTGCTTTAAAACCTAGATGCCATGAGTTATATGCTTCATTGCAAATTGATGTTTCATACTTAGAGCATTAGCTCCATTCTTAGCCTCATCTGTCTGAACAACCTCAAAATGCCTGTGTGTGTCAGTCTGTTTTGTGGAATGCCTTTTTGCTCTCTAGCCTTTTTGCCTGCTTGTAAAGCTCAGTATATCTCACTAAAAGCACTGGCACCAGATGCTTACTACCAATACAATGAGATTTTTCTGGAGCAACATGAGGTTTGTTCAGAGGTCTGCAGGAGCTGGATTAAAGAGTATGCCTGAAGTGACTCCTTTTCCTTCTTTTCCTTCTTTTCCTTCTTTCCCTTCTTTTCCTTCTTTCCCTTCTTTTCCTTCTTTCCCTTCTTTTCCTTCTTTCCCTTCTTTTCCTTCTTTCCCTTCTTTTCCTTCTTTCCCTTCTTTTCCTTCTTTCCCTTCTTTTCCTTCTTTCCCTTCTTTTCCTTCTTTCCCTTCTTTTCCTTCTTTCCCTTCTTTTCCTTCTTTCCCTTCTTTTCCTTCTTTCCCTTCTTTTCCTTCTTTCCCTTCTTTTCCTTCTTTTCCTTTTTTTCCTTTTTTTTCTTTTTCCTTTTCCTTTTCCTTCTCCTTCTCCTTCTCCTATTCCTTTTTTCCTTTTCCCTCGCCTTGCCTTTCCTCCTGAAAAACTAACCTGATGCATCTTGACTCAGTTCTGGGGATTCAGTGTCCAAAAAGGAAGCCTGTTCTTTGCTACCTACAAATGCTTGTGGCTTTGGTCCCTAGAGAACTTTCCTGAACAAAACCCATGGGTGATGTGTTGGCCTCCTAACACGATGCTGCCACTAAGACACCAAGGACACACAGGTAGGGCAGTGGAATGAGCTGTTGGTGTCTCACTCTGCACTCCTGCATGTCCAAGTCTCCTTTCACTCATTTCATGTTTATTTCTACCCAGTGAGGCCATGAGCTGCATTTCAGTTTGCTCATGCACTTAGGTCTGCTCGGAAGGCAGAGCAGCTGTAGCTCAGAGACACCTCAGGCACACTTTGTTCAGCAAGCACTGGCAGTCTGCCTTCATCTCCCATTTCCCAAAAGGAGCATAAAATCTGGGGTTTTTTTCAAGGAAGTGAAACTGCAATAAGCATAACATGATGATGAAGGACATGCCAACAGAACCTTTTGGGCTGAAGTTGGACGCTAAAAAATTAGATGCCTTAGAAGTTCATAAAGGAACATTAATGGAGACAATAGTGGGGGAAAAAAAGGGTATTTCATTTTCTCTGCCTTGCTGAGCCAGTCCTCATTAGCAGAGGTTTCTGTACCAGAGAGGTGTTTGGTACTAGAGTGATACTTGAGGATTTTAACTTTTATATTTTTGATACATTTGTAATCCTGCAATTTTTTAGTGTGTAACTCTAAATTCCAAACACAAAGAACAAACAAAAACAAACAACAAAGCCGCTGCTTTCCCATTTTGGTCAGACACAACAATTCCTCTCCAGGCCTGGCAATCAACCTCACTGCCTCAACCCCTGAGAAATGGAAACAAAAGTGAGTTGGGGTGAGCAAACTTGGGGTAAATGACTTCATTACCTGAAGCTGGAATTGGAAGATTAACTCCCAATATGTAAATGGACCCCGTTGATAAAAGTGTGAAAACTCGTGACCCATGGTCCATTTTTTGGCGTAGCCCCTGGGGGGTTTTCTCTGCCCAAAATGTACCTTAAGGCCCTTCAATAAATGTAAATGCTTTTTATTCCCTTAATTTTGTCTGGCCTCTGTTTTTAGGTAGCCCTGAAAAGGCATCACTACCCTGGCACGCACTGACATGTATGCTGCTGAAAACAAAAAAATCTCCTTTCTGGGCTGAAATACTTGATTTACCACTTTTTAGGTAGCCCCACAAGGCATCAAGAGTGCTGAGCACAGCACGTGTGCTTGGCCCAGTGTGGCAGAATGAAGGGCCCTGTCAGGGCTGCTGTGCTCGTGACACAGGGCAGCACCTGTTCTGCTTTCTCAGGAGCTACAAGATGTGAAAAAGCAGAGATTTAACATGTCCAAAAAAGCTCTGATAGAATTCAGCTGAACATTTTCAAGTATCTGGATACACTAAAAAGCTGCTATAAAAACCTTGTAACTCAGGGACAATGTACCATGAACACAGTGGATTTTCATGCAAATCCTTAAAACATTACATCTCAGTTTATGCATCATTACAGACAGTTTAAAAAGGTTTTATAGAAATATATTTCAATTTTGAAGTGCTAGTAGTCAACTACTCAAAGAATGACGAGATAGGAGAATTCTTCACCACTTTAGTATCATTTAGGGATGACATAAATGACACTGAATCATAGAGTGTTTTTTTGGGCAGTTAAATAGTTTGCATTAGCAGGGTAGGGCAAAAATAGTCTCTATGGTAAAGAGACAGACTTTATCAACATTTACTTTATTTCTTCAAAAAGAAAGTCGTTGCTATTTCAGATTAGTCAAATCTATTTGCATTAAATGCAAAAAAAATATAGAGTTTTGACTGGGAAAAACCTACACAGAAAATGGGAATTCTATTTGTTAAAGTATCAGATATATATAAATGAAAGGGTTAATGCCAGATCTGGAGGGCCTGCAGAATAAAGAAGGCATTGCTGAAGGAGACCAAAGGTGTCCCCATCCCAGCACCTGTGCTAAGGAGAGTGACAGCAGCTGGGGACTTCCCATGGCATTTTCTGCAGCTTCCCAGCCCAAGTGAGACCAACACTGCCAACAGCCCACTCTTGCCATCCCACCAGCATGTTATTCAGCACCAATGGCAGCTAGAAAAGCATCTGGAGGTGTGGCACTGAATTGTCTTGGAAAGCAAGGGCAGGAGCAGTGAGCTCATGATGGTTGGAGGGATTCCTCTCTGCAGAGAGTTTTCAGCAGCCCCTGCCCACTGATCTGAAGCACAGATAACTCAGTAGCAAACATCAATTTTCTGACACCATCATGGGTTGTTTTTTTTTTCAAAGCTTGTTCAGCTTTCTAAGAGATGTCTGACCTAAGGGCAGAGTTGGGTAGTATTTAGGAAGTTTTGACTATTTCTTCTCTCTGGTATTCCATTACCCACAGCTACTTTACCCACTCCAGACAAGAGTGCTACTGCTTCTACTTTCCCTCCCCAGCAAGGAAACCCCTCTTTTTTCATTTAATCAAGCAGTGGCCCAAGTGCTAATGAAGATCCCCTGCCTTGGTTATGACTGGGGGGGATGAATGGTATTTTTTTCCCCCTTCACTGCCACTACAACATTTGTCCACCATTGCCTAGTGCACTACTTGCATTTAATTTATGGCTTCTGGGGAAAAAAAAAATTATGCAGAACTTTGGTCAACGGTTGTGAGTATACAAAGGTAGGTGGCAAGACTGAAAGCCAGTCAGAATTTATCACAGTGGAAGGTGAAACAAAAAGACTTCCCAACAAAATGCCACTGACATTTATATTAAAGGGGGGAACAAAGCCCAGACCTGACATTTAAATATAATGCCACTAATGTAAAACCTAAACCACATTTTTACAGGCAGTGGGAAAGCTTCAAGGCAACTCCTCTTGCCTGTTTGTTAACTGTGCAGCCTTTCATCATAAAAGGTTTTGCCTTTTTTGCCTTTTCATGTTCTCTAAAGGGATATTGAAAGTGCCTATGAGTTGAAGAGATTTCAGCACAGGTAGCAGAGCATCACATTTAATTCTTTTGGTGCTCATTTTAATAACATTTAGCATTATGAACTCTTAAGTCATTATAGAGTGTAAAATATGCAGTGCTGTGCTTTGCCATTTAACATATAATTTATCTCCTCATTGCTGTGATGAAGACATTATTACTTTTTAAAAATAACTTCTTATCAGGCAGGTTCAGCAACATACCACTGGTTTTATTTCAAAACTCTGCACAACAGTCATAATCAGCAACTGATACCCCATTTTTTTTCTTCATTACTAAGAAAAAACTCCAGACCACTTGTCAGAGTCACTAATCAACAAAGTTACCTGCTGGTGAAAGGTAGGGAAAGGAGATCTCACTCATCACAGACCTTGCTGCCAGACTTTATGTCTGTCCTTTTCTGGTTAAATGCTTCACAGATTCACAGGGTAAAGTAGAAGGAACATTTCTTTAGGTCAGAAAGGCTGCTCCTCTGACAGACTACATACAAGACAAAGAACTGCACCAAGTCACCTCAATATCAGACCTATCCATTTGTGATGAGGCTACAGTTCATTGTCCAGGTGGACTTCTCATCTTAATCTGAAGTGACTTATTTGATCTCTAAATAAATGACTAATTTCTCTCCTTGTGCAAGTACTTTCACTTTCCTTTAATTTCCAGCTACTGCACTTTGCAGGGAGGGAACAAAAAGCCCTGGGTAAGAAATCTCTTAATGTGTACTTGCAGCTTTCTGCTTCCAAGCCCACCTTGGCAAGGGACAAGGACTGATGTCCTCTAATGTCTCACTGAAAAGTTTTCTTGAAAGTCTTCTGCAGAGAATAGTGGAGGGTACTGCTCGCCGTTCCTTAAACCACTGTAATCCCAAATTCCCTGTTTCTTAATATTGCTTTTAGTGTGACTTGCCCAGGGGGAGCACCAAACACGGTCAGAAAAGCTCTGTACCTCAGCAGGCTTTCAATCCACTTCTACAGGGGGAAGCAGCAGGAAACAATCAGACCAGAAAATGAAGGATGAGCAGCAGTCAGAACTCATCAGCTGCTTCGACCTGAAGCATTTTATGGGCATTTTGAGAGAAGTAAGAGTTGAAAAGTGTAGCAAAGAGAAGAGTGGTGTTATTATCATCATCATCATGATGTTTGTTCACAGATTGCCCCTTTACTAATTTTGATGATCACCTTTTGAAAAAAGTACAGGCTGAATAACATGAGCTACACAAGCACACTAACATGTCCTAAAACCAGTGGGAATGACTCAGGAGAGTACAGGTGGCCAGTTCAGCACTGTGCTCAGGGGCAATTCATAAAAACATACCGTGCACATAAAAATCATCAGGAAACTACAGTCGAAGTGAGCATCATGCACTTCACGTAATTTAACTGCCCAGCTGCAACTCTGGAATTCTCTTCACAGGATGGAAAGTTGGGAAGTGCCTTGAGGACAGGGAGCCAGAGTCTAACTGCAAAGCAGAGAAGATTAGGAAAACTGGGCCTAGACTAGACTAGACAGAATGGGGCTCTTCTCTACATCCTCCTGAAGCTTAAGATTTCAAAACAATGAGGAAGAGCTCCTTGATTTCAGCTGCACTCATTTTACCCCCAGGTGGTGTAAAACGTATAGATTTTGGTGATTTGAAGTAGACAATTTGTTAGATGAACTAAAAATCATCCCCTTGCTCTCTACAGATAATTTGGTGAAACAGCTGGACAGGCTCACTTCGTGCATCAGTTTTAGATCTGCAGCAGAGCTGAATTATAAGACCTCAAGAACTTCATTAGTCTGTTGGCTTACTCAGCCCAGGAACAGAGCTCCAGAACCATCTGAGGGGGGAAAACCATGGTAACTCCCCCTCCCACATCACACACAACAGGCTCTAAGCACTCCCTGCTTTACCAGCTTTCAACCCCTACATCTGACAGATATTTAAGAAACGCCAGCTTCAGTTGTATCTCCTTCTATTGGCAACTAAGTGGTTGGAAAAATGTCTTCAGTATTAGCTTCCTTTTTGCACACTGGCTCCCACCCAAGTGCACTTGGGAAACTGTTCTATTTGTCACAGTACAGTAACCCAACACTTTGGGAATCATAATGTATTATTTCATGGCTTTGGTGGATAAATAGCTGTAATTTTCATTAGTCCTTCTTGAATAAGCTTTCCTAGAGTGTGAGGTTTTAACTAAAAACCTTTGACTTTGTTCTCCTAACTACTAGGAAATGACGAAATGACAGAAATTAATAAGAAAGCAAATCAATACATTACCCTGTATATGCACATAAATTATATACAGAAGAGGAAGGACTTCATTGATAAGAGGTGCTTGTGGGATTTGGTAGCCTGTTCTACCAGGTCTCTGTGCATGCCTGTAAAGAGATGTCCCACCTTGTGCCTGTGGGGACAGCACCGTGGGTCCCATCAGCCTGGCAGTCACCAATTTATCGAGGAAGGAGAGGAACTCTCCTTCCTGCAGGTGTGAGTGATGTTCAGGTGTCAGAGGTGCAGCTATGCAAGAAATGAAGAATCCAATACTAAGGTGCAGGAAGGAGTAAAATGCTATTAAGCCTGTATGCTGTGAACACAAATACCCTTCTGTGAAAGACAGATGCTCATTTTTTCTAAAACAGTAACTACTGCGAAAAAATACCAGTATCTCAATCACAGGAAAAAAATGTATATCTTCATGTGCATTTTTCCTCAAAAAGAAAATTAAAGTTCACAGAAGTGGCATGGAAATGAAACACTGGTGAGATTACAAATTACATTCTAATATGATTGTTTATTCTCTTAACATGAGTTAGTCCTGCTCTCAGGGGGTGGGTGGACCAGGCAACCAAAGTTATTCCATCCCTTTCTGAACTGGTATTGAAGGTTTACTTATAAGAATTTTCCTTGGCACCCTTTACTGATCCAGAAAACATTGATTTATGCCTATACTGTGCTGTTAAAACCTATCACCCACCTGCTGCCCCTACAGAAAACCACCTTGATGCTAAAACATAACCCAAAGCCTACAAATACAGCAAATATGGGGGGAAAAGGAAAAGAATTTAAAAAAAATGTAAAGGCATTTTCTTTCCAGACACGTCTTAAAGCACAGAAAATGGATTCTTCCCCAGCTGGAGCAGATTTCATCTTGAGCATTTGTTATCTGATAGAGCACTGTAATTGACAAATTATCATGGAATAATTTTTGCCACTAAATATATCTTTACAGATTTCTCAAGTCTTGCTGTGTTTCTAAGGGCATTAATGCAATCTCTTAATATCTCAGCTATCTCTAAACAGAAGGCAAAAGCCCTTGATTAAGTAATTAGTTATGTCAGTGGAAGAAATCATCAGCAAAATCATACCTTCCTTTGGTATGAAAGAAACAAAAACCCCGGAGAATAGATCTGTTGTGCAAATTAAAAAATCTATTTACCATTCATCAATAATTTAACTTGACACCTTGCATGCTGCTTGTGCAGAGGGTGAATGGCTTAAAGTCCCCTGGCACAGAAAGTGCTCCCAGACTGGGGAAAAGGCCCACAGGCAGATGGCATCTCCACATACAGGCACACTGCGACCTCCCTTCTTCTCCTGTTGGAACAGGAGGCAATGTGTCCCTCCTTCCCTCCCTCCCTGCACAGAGTGATGATCCAGAAACTTTGCAAGACTGTGTGGTTGTGTTTACCTAATTAACTTCTCCTTGGCCAGAAGGGGAGATGTGGTCTGGCCTCAGAATCTGTTATGAATAAATTCTCGGCAGGGTAACACAGTCCTGAAAATGCATTGATCAGTCAGCACACACTCACAGACAGGGGGGATCACTGAATGCTTCCTTCTGCTAAGGAACTCATCAAGTGGAAAAAACCTTGGTGGTTTTTTCCATTTCCTTATGAAAAGCACAATAACCACATTTAAAGGCTGAATCACTGCAAGAGCAATCTTGACAACTAATAACATGAAAGCCAGTATTGATGAGACTGGGGTGAGAGAACAGCTCTGCAGCTGCTTTTCCTGTAAACACAGGGAGCAGGAAACCTGCTCATTTCCTTGTAGGCCAAAAAAGATTCTCAGGGGATACAAATTCTACCAATTCTAAACCAGAACCAGATCCCATTGGTTTAGAATCCCTTCTGCTTTCAGAGTAAGTACTGCAGCAGTATCACATCACTTTTTATGTAGTACCAGTTTTATTTCCAAACACTTTACATAATAACAGTTGATAATTCACTGCATATTATTTTGACTCAGTGCATGCGCTCCCACACTGTGAATATGCTGATACTGCAGAAGCAGAACTTCACCTTTCCCTCTGCTTTGTACTTTTCTTACTTAGCATTATATAGGCTGTGAGGAGGTTGCTTTCTAAATGCACATCATTCAGCTCCTGGCCCTACACATGGGTGAGGATTTTGTGCTTTAACATGCCTGCTTCTAAATAAAGCTATGGTTTGTCTGAGAGCAGCTGCATCTGGTAGCTAGATGATCTGGGCTTGTCAATGCTATTTTGTAGTCTAAGAACACCTACTTAGTATCAGGGTTACATACAATGAACAATGAATGAATGGTTTTATAAATCTGATTGTGTTCCTCACAGCATCATCAAGGAGAAAGTAATAGAATAACAACAGGCAAACGTACTGAGGCACACATCACTGTGTCCCTGAAGCTGGTGGCCTGTGTGGTGGCTCTCAAAGCTGTCTTTACTACTACCACCACCTGCTAAGAGAGAACAGACCTCTCTCCTACTCAGCAATGAACCAGCCTGCCCTGCCCCACAGCCAGCTGAGGAAACTTTAGATCCACTCATCAGCTCTGTGGTCTGGTAAACATCTGCTGCTCACACTGGCAAAGGAATCCCCAGAGAAGCAGAATGACTTGTGCCACAGTTGTAACTAGATGTTAGTGACTCCATTTGGCTTTAAAACTTTACATTGTGTGAGTTTCCTTCTCTTTTTTTTTTTTTTTCTGGACAAACACTACCCAAATGAGTGGGCAGCTTTTCACAGAGGTCATAGTGAGGTGGTCAAGAGCACCTTGAATCCTGCAAAGACTCTTTATTTTCTTTTCTGCTGTACAGTAGAAAAAGGAGACAGAACTGAAATAAAAGTTTGTCTAAATTCTGCACATGGGATATGTTCGGTATGGTTATGAAATGGCTTCAGAATTGTTTTCAAAGGATCATAAAATAGCTTTGTAATTACAAAATAGATTTGGAATTATTGAAGTCAAGTACATGTTCTGAAAAGCATCCAAAAACTTCCTGGCATTACAGAGCCTTAGATGTCTGTTTTATGTTCTATCTTGGGAGCAGATAAAAATCTGTTTTTTCCTAGACATTAATGTTTTCTATAAAGTGTAATGAGAAAGTTAGCAGGACACAGCAGAGGAACTATCATCATGCTCATAAACAAACATTCTGGGCAGCAGCAGGCAACTCCCTGCTTCAAGAGGTGCTGGGCAGGTTGCAGTTGCCAGAGCAACTGAGGAGAAGCAAGAGCACAGGAATGCAGCCTCTGGATTCAGGAAGGCAAAGAAGCAATCACAGTTGAAGGGACCCACGAGGATCATGAAGTTCATCTCCTGGCCCTGCACAGGACACCCCAAGAGTCACACCATGTGCCCAAGAGTACTGTCAAATGAAGAATCATAAAAATAAATTAAGAAGTTATTTGTGTCACCTAAGTTTTGCGACCCGAGCAACTCCCAGGCAGCGTTCATCCCTCCACTGATCTCAGAGGGGATATCATCTTCTTCACCAAAAATAATTCAGTTAGATGTACAAAGCTTATGGTGAAACTGTGCTGCTGTAGAAGATAACAAGGCACCTGGAATGCATTCACTTCCTCACACCCCATAAATCTGCACATGCACACCTTTGCTTCTCATGAATGAATTCCTGCCCTCATTTGGCCAATAAGTTCTTTTTCCAACTTAAGAAGAATTTGCAATATCCATGCCTTGGTCATTTGAACTGGGTTATTTTGGACAGCTGATAGGAGAACTGGGGAAGTCCAAGCTCCACGCCATGAAATATTTCCATCTGTTTCAGCAGAGAGCCCATTTGTTGGATCTTAGTCTCAGTGATTTTATTAGTCAGACTCTGGGGGGCACTAGGATCTCATGATGAAAGACATGGGATAGAATCACTGCTGTTTTCCACACTCATATTTGCAGCTATTTGGATTTTGAATGTAAAATCAGGGCCAACAGTGATTAAGTTTCAAGTGAGTCTCATCACGCTTCAGAATTCCCTTACTTCCACTTCCATAAACTCTCTCTGGACCTCTTCAGCTGGGAAACCAGCACAGAGATCTCAGGAGAAAATTGCTTATCTTCAGTTCTGAAAGTGAATGTGCAACATGATTTTGCAACATGTTAAATACTTGAGGAGTCCTACACGGCCAGCTGGCAGAGCAGGAGCATGGACATGGGCTGAGGTATTGAATCCAGAGCTGCTCCCTCTGGACTGCTTTCCCCTTCCCAGTACATTAGTTCGGCTCTTGATCTCAAACAAACCCAGAGAGAGCAGAGACATGAGCAGTTTGCTGTTTTTTCCCCATAGCTCTTGCTCAGCAGTGACTTCTCTTCCCTCAGAAGCACAGGGTGGGGTCCATGTTCTCTTGAAATCCTCATTTTGCTCCTCTGTTATCATCTCAGCTTACAGGACAAAGCAATATCCAAACCCTTTAACTGCAATGTGAAAATTGTTCCTAAAGAGAATTTAAGAAGACAGGGGCAGAAAAGGATGATTTGAGGTAGGTGCAGGGAAGCGTTCAAGGATGCCTAGAACACCCACACAGTCGTTTGCCCTATTCACAACACTAACAAGGAACTACTACCATAAAAATAGCAATAATAAATAGATCCAATTGCGAAATCCACATTTCAGCCTGCTACTTACATGGATTATGTGATACCATCTCCTCTCCCTGATTGTATGCTATGGTTAGCCAATATGGCAAGAATGGCAAACATTATTGTCAAGTGTGTGACTTGCAATTTCAGCAATAAAACTATTTTCATAAAACTTCCTATTATGTAAGGCACAAATATCACAGAATTGATGGAATTTGTCTATATATGGAGGATTTCAAATGACACTTGCCTGCTAGGAGTCTCAAGACCAAACAATTATAGTGAAATATGTTTAAATAAACCATACTTATGGTTAAATGTATGGATTTTCAAAGAACACTGAAAACCTTGAAAAACTCTTCAAATTAATCACTGCAAATTATTCAGTCAGTTACAATTCTAGTCATCTGTGCTTGGGAGAGTAAAAAGCATGTAATTTATTTGTCTGACTCTCAAAAAGTGTCCACCCATTCCTTTAAGCCGTTTTTTCACCATCATTTATGGCGACTATTAGACAGCTCTACAAAAGCATTTTAACATCAAACTGAGCATACACTGGGCAGAGACCAGAACTTCTAGGTGAAACCCCCAAGAGGGAATATTATGTGGCCTCTTTGATAATTGCAGTCCCTATTGTCTTTAATTTCTAGATTAAATGCAGAAGGAGGTGGGGAAAGAAAATCCTTTTCCACAGACTGATATTGTCATCTGAGGATATTATCTAACTATAATTTATGCTTTAAAACACTTCAGAAGGAACTGATATTTTTTTAGATGCCTGAACTCTTATGATCTGTAAAGCTCCCAGCTGTTAATACTCTGGAGAAATAGAAATTCAGTTATTTAAAACCACAAAGAAACAAACCAGAAATCCAACCTACAGAGCATACAAAGAGAATTCTAATTTGACCTTTGTCTTTCATCCAAAGTCAGAAACCGCTCGGCTAAAAATGGGGTAAGGGCAAGGCTCAATTCAAACCCACTCAGAGGCTGAGAAAACTGATGTGTATCTGAACCTCAGCTGAGTGCAGATGAACCCTGAGCACAAACACCCACCTTCACAAGCCTTAGAACAACCTTTATTGTGGAAAGAATCCCCAGCCTGTTGTTCTGTCACAGCAGTGCAAATCAGCAGCTGGAGCACATCTGTACTGCCTCTGCCAGCACCAAGGGCTCCAATGCACACTACTCAGTCGTGGCTTTTGACACATAAGAAGGTGCCAAGCTTTTCCTTTGCAGTCTCTAGAACTATTTTGAGTCTGAACTAAACAGCTGAAATTGTTGTCAAGAGTTGGGTTTTGCTGCCCTCCACTTCCCTGGGCAGTCCAGCCCATGACCAATTCTCATGCAAACCAAAGGGGTTTCTCAGCAGGTAGTGTGTTATTCAAAATGGGAAAGGGTGACAGTGCTCTGCCTACAGAGGGCATGCCACACTGCACCCTGTGGCTGTGGCTGCAAGAAGACTTTGTCCCTTGTCCCACTGTGCTTTGACAGTGTCCAGATATATCTGACTTTCCCAAGACTTTGGCTTAAGATTTATCCTTCACTGCTGTCATTTTTATGGGTGCAATGGAAACTCAACTGGTCTTGAAAGAAAAGCCCTCTAAAGGAGCTGAAGCAAGTTCCTCTGCCTCTGGCCATCGCACACCCATCACTTGGTCCCCATTTTTCTGAGCCTTCTTGTCTCTATCCCCAAAGATGATGCAAAAGCCAAGTACCACACCCATCTCCAAAGCCCTCAGCTTGACACCTCTTCCTTCTCTCAAGGATATGAGAAAAAAACCCCATATTTCTTAGGCCCAAACAACATCACACCTCAATAAGTCCAAGCAGTAACTGCCAAGAGAAACAACATTCCCCCAGCAACTCCCACTCTCCATCTTGCATCCACACTTCAGTGGGTCACTTAAGCAAGAAATCTGACCGCAACAAAGTTCTCCTGCTTTCCAAGTCCAAGCATCTGCCATCCTAACCTGTCACCTATCACCTCCCCTGAGGGACCCTCCCATCCAGCTCACCTCTCCTCCTCTTCACAGCAGTGAAAACAGCAGATCCACAAACCCTGGCCTGATTTCCCAGGCTGCCCACTGATTCCCACAACAGCAGTATCAGTCTGCTCATGCCCATGAAGTATTTGAGATAAACTCTGCACGAGCAAACTGCAAGCAGACCCTGGGCACAAAGCACTGGAGGGTCCCATCCAGAGCTCTGCTTCTCCCCACCTTCCCCTGCTCCAGCTGCTGAGAAACAGCAGCCACAGCATTCCAACTTTAATCATAGTTTTGTTCTCTCTCCATAGAGCAGTAATAAAAAGTTCAACTGGAGGGAGGGGGTTTGGGGGAAGAAATACCACAACTAGTCATTCCCACCAGCCATACATCTGGCCCTTAATTACCCTATGGTATTTATATAATCAACAGAATATTCAGCTTGTATGACTGATCATGCTGGAGTAGTGGAAAGCATTAGCAAATAAATAGCAAAACACACAAATTTGTCAACAGATGGATTACAACCCAACATAATTAAATGCAAAATAGTTCTGCTTTTAAAGCAATTGCTCATAAATTAGCCTGTCAGCAAATGTATGTAACTAATTGCATGAAAAAAATTAGTCCATAAGACAATATTATCTGCACAAAGTCTTTCCAAACAATGTAAAAATGATTTGGTACATTATTAATTGAAAAGAAGTCAAACTGCATTAGTTTAATTGCTCTTTTTTTTGTGCAAACCTATTAGAATAATTTATACCATATTTACTCCTCTTTAAATATGATGATAGGTATTTAACTCATTTGTAGACTAGCAATGATGATTTTACCTTTTTCTCAGCTTCATAAATGCAACAAGAATTCTGTTTGTCCATGTCAATGGTAGACTAAGACTGTGTCCCAAGAGGGTGTAAGGAGAATGGCAGCTGAAGCTGTCCTCAGAGACACAGCCCTTTTTTAATCAACTAGAAGCCATTACAGAAATCAAAATTGGCAAAAAAAGCTTGTTTGAAGAGAGGAAAGATTAAAGAATGTGTTCTAAAAAAAGTGCATCCATAATGACATTGACAGCCCTGAGCAAAGCCAGTTCAGAGCTGTGAGCTTCACATGCAGAGCCTGGCTCTGTGACACATAATTAAAAGTTTAATCTCATGATTTTCAGCCCAGGATCTACCCAGGCTGGACCTGGTTCCATGGGCTACTGATCAAGAACCTATGAAAGGTCATTCAGAAAAGCAAGCCTGTTCTCTCACACTCTGTGCAGGAATTGGCATCTCTGTTCTCCCTGTTTTCTCCCAAGTGGCTGAGAAGCATTGCAGCCCAAGGCTGACAGTCATGAACACAAAGACTGGATTGATTTTAGGAAGCTTTGCTTAAGCTCTGTAACCAAGAAAGATCTATCCTGAGCCTAATTCACCTCTAGAGCTGCTACAGATGGGAAGAGTTTCTGGTGACATCAAAGAAGCTATCCCAGAAGAAAGATCACAAGTGTGATGCATTTCATGAACAAACCAAAACACATCTAAATTTGAGCAGAGGTAATGAACTGCTCATAAACAATTGGTGAACTAAGAATGGTCTATCTAAATTATTCAGTGACTAATGAATACATTTAAAAAAAAGAAGCTATTTACTTATTTTGAGCATTTTTCCCCTTCTTCCCTTACCATGAAGCAAAGCTGTGAAGTAGGAAGAAACAGAAAGCATGGAGAAATTATCAGTTTGGGGACAGAAACAAATCTCTCCAAAAAACTCACAAATGAGCAAACTTGTCAGCTGATCCACAATGGAAACCCTGACGATCCAACAGCAATTCCCATGCTAGACACTTTTCCTAAAGCAATAAATACAAGGAGCTCCCAAAGCAGAGCCTTGCCTGGCCTGGCATGCCCAGGGATGTGGAGAACCTGCATTCAAATTCAAAAGCACCCTGCTCTCAATAGAGAATGAAGGCTACAGAATGTTCACAGCAGAGTTGATCAGCTCTGATTGATGGCATAGCAACTGTGAAGTTGTTGGATGAGAAAAGCAGAGAAAGACAGGAGGGTTTGGCTGTTACCTCCAGCACAGTCCCCTGGCACCGGCAGCCTGTTGTGTACACACAAGTGCACATTCAGTAACAGGACATGGAGTGGAGCCCATGAGCCCAAGAGCCCCAAGAGCCCCAGCAGTGGAGTTTGGCTCCTTGCAGCAGAGTGCTGTCACTTAAAAGGGCAGAACAACAGCCTTCATCTCAATATCACACCATGAGGAAAGGGGAAGTAATCTGTAGGGTCAGCATTTGCAGGTAGCTTCAGGGCATCACAAACAATATTGTGGATGTTGGGATGAGTCTTCTCAACCTCCAGAGAATAAAATTTGTTTCTTGGCTGAGTGCTTTAGCACACATGTCCAATGGAGCCTGGCATTTGTTGGTAATGAGAAAGTTTCTTTGGCATATATTTAAAAGCTGACATATATGAATAATCCTCCAGAAGAAACTGATAAAATAATCCCAGGGAAAAAAGGGCTTGTAATTGCTTGCTCTAGGAGTCTTCTCTGAGATGTTTCTGCCTTGAAGGAAGGGGAGCACACATGAAGTGAGGAGGCCTGTTGGTCTCTACTGTAGGGTTTGGTACGTGCCAACAGGGGCCACTTGGTGGCCAAACCTATGGGAGTCACTGACCATGACTGTAGAAAATGCAGTTGCTGCTGTGAAGAAGTGGGCACCACAGGATCCCTGAAACCACTTTTAAGTTTCCACATTCCCATCCAGAATCTAACAGAAGCAATTTTTGTGCTGCCTATAGCAAATCCAGGGGAACTGGAACTATCACAAAACCATTTACAACCCAGACATATATACTCTAAAATTCTGCAAGTTTGTCATAAAAGAGAGGAAATCTCTCAAAATTACTTTAGACTTCCAGAAGGAAGTTCAAGGTTAAGACTGCCTACTCTGCAGATTTGGAAGATACAGCTTGACAATGATGGATCCAGATAACATCAATAAATAAGCAAGTACATTTAATCAGTATTTGGTATTGCAAAGAATGTCTCTGCTTTTCCTACATTAAATTTCCAAAGTAGTTTTGGAAAGATACAAAATCAAGTCTCTTAAGAATTCCTTGTTTCAGACAATGCAGAGGAAATGGAGAAACTGAGCCAAATAAAAAGTGAAAATAAGACTAGCAAATTTAAACTCTTCACTCCTAGGCGTGTAAGCTTTGAGCATTATTGTCAGCACAGGATTCACCTTAAAAATCTTTATTTCACTCCACTGGAATTATTGGTTACAGCTTTTTCAAAGTGAGTGCTTGCTACTGAGAAATTTACATTACATGAAATTTGGGAGCATGATCAGAAATTTAACTGAGCAACTCATCTGCTCTCTCAACCTCCTCTAGACCTGCAGGGTTAAGAAGAGCAGAAGTGGATCTGGAGCAGTGTGCATCACCTCTGCCCTCAGACCACTAGGGAAAGGCTACAGGGTGGTGGGTACAGGGCCATCTGCGTGGTGTGCACTGGTGGAATACCCCAGAAATGCTCTGACTTTACCACTAATGGCTGTGCTAGGAAAAGGAAAACATTTAAATGTGCTGAAGAGAGGTTTCTGTGAGCACTTGCAGTACACATTACCTTTCCAAAGATTTTTGCTTAGGGCAAATCCTGTTGTGAAGTATTAAGGATTCCTCATGTCCTGAAGGAGGCACTGGGGAACTCTTCAGAAATCTCCCAATACCCACCCAGCTGCTGCTGAGCAAAGGAGACTCATTGATCCTGAGTCTTCAGAAAGTCTTTGCAAAGCCAGAACAGAAAGAGGATTTTTTTTTCCCTTTTCACATTAGATCCAACCAAATGGTTGGACAGAAGCACAAACTTGCTTCACACCTGGCAACTTCCAATCACTCTAGCAAATAGCTGAGGATGCCTGTTGATTAGAAAGTGAGGAGCAGAACTGCAGAGACACCAACAGCCGCGGCAAACGCGTGCATCTGAGACAGGAATTTCACAGCGTATAAGGTGTCTGCTGAGGCAAGGTTAGGCCCTACTTAGAGAATTTTAATATATTCAGCAAGTAGAAGACAAATGAACACTCAGTGTTGGACAGTGTTGAATTATTCCTGAACTGATAATTAGCTGTGCTTTCTCCCCCAATTTCAAGATTTGCTTCACAAGGCTTGCTAAACTTTTACAAGAAATGCCAGAAAGCTGACAAGCATTTCCAGGCGACAGGGAAAAGATCTGCTGGTGATTATTTGTATTGCTGTAGAGCCTGGGAGCTGTGGTGGTAGGCTTGGAACTTTTGGAGCTGTGTGCTGCACACAAAGAGCAGGTACAGGCTTCCCTGGCATGCTCACAGAGCAACAGGACATCAGGGTCAGAGGCAGAAGGGAGCCAAGGAAACAAGGAAAGAACACAGCAGTGGTGTTAGCAGCAGTCAGAAATTGCATTAACAGTGTGGAAAAGCAAGATTTAAAGAGGGGAATGGCACATCCCGTGGGAGGGTCTTTCCAGATGTGTAAGGCTGAGTGAGCACAGCTGCATCCCTGACTGAAAAGGGAGACACTGCCCTGGTAGCATAAGAGAAGGGAAAATGTGGACATGAAGAGATAGGGATGGGCCTTTAAAGGTAAGGCAGTCAGTCAGTGCTGGTGGTGGTAGGAAAAAAACCCCAACAAACTACAAAACAACAAAAGGGAGTTGCAGAAGGACATGCAGAGGTGTTCCACAGCTGAACCAGCTGGCAAAAGGCACTGGAGGAAGCACTTTAGACACCTGTGTGCAGGAACCTCTGTCAATGCTGGAGAAAACAGCACTGTAGGAATTCAGCTGGCAGAGCCCAACTGATGAGAATCAGAGCTGTGGTGAAAAAAAGCTACACCAAAAGCCCGAGTATGAATCAGCTGTAGCATAGACATTAAGATTTAGAGAAAGGATGATTAGAGACAGTGTCCAAATGATGGGCACAAGTGTGAGGGAGAATGCTGGGGCTTTCCATGTCAGCTATGTCAGCTGCCAAAGGAGAGACAGGAGAGTGCTTGTATTATTCTTGATATGACACTTCTGTGCTTTAAGATGTATAATCTGGGATGCATGCACCCAAAAAAAAAAAATCAAGATTTGCCAATGTGGGTGGATAAACCTGTCATTATTAAAATGAATCCATTAACTATGATGCTTTATAAACTCCAGACGATCTCTCTTCTATTATCCCATAAGGAGATTAAAATTTTTCATTGTTGCTTTTATGCAATTTCTTTGTAAAGGGAAATAGCTCAAGGTTAAATTGAAAAACCTTTTCCATCCAATAAAGAGGCCATCTTAATTTTCCCTCATCCTAGAGAAAATATATGGCCTTATGTGACATGAAGGCTCTAAGTGTGCTTCTTTCTAGGCTCCTAACTGATCTGTTTAATAATGGAGCAGTGCCTTGGCCAGCCATCTGCTTTACTGCACTGCTCTGGCAGGGAGTGAGGCTGCCCATGTCACTCCCAATCAGTTAAATTCAATCCAAACAGATAAAAGTTTGCAAAATACATTTTAAAACCTGGGAACAAGCAGTTAAGCCCTCTTTTGTAAATTAGGTATTTGGTGACTCTGATCTCCCTTTTAATTTACTACGTCCAAGAAAGGACATAGAAAATAAGAACAATGTTCCATTCTTGGCAGCAGTTTAGAGTATGAATATTGTACAGTTGAGCACCCATGGCAAAAGTTACATTTTGGCCTGTTGTGCACAAACTCAGCGTTGGATTAACACACACATATCCTCTCACCTGATTTTACAACTGCAATAGAAATCCTGACCTCTGCAAGAGGTAACTGGTACAGCTGCACCCTGACCTGTGTAGATGCTACAGAGGGCTTCCCAGGCTCTTTAATTAACATTTCCCAAGAGCCAAAACCAGGCAGCATTTTTCCTGGCACATACTGCTGTGCTTCCATGGTATCATTTATGCACCTCTCAGCATTCTCTGTTTCCTGGTCTCTCAGCATGAGCCCAGCTCTCCTCTGCTCGTGCCTCCCTTCAGAGGCTACAGCCAATTCCACTCCCATGGCTAATGCTGAGTGCTGCAAGGCTCATACACGAGCAAATAGATCAGGATAGAATAAGCTCAATGATCAGAGTATTGATTTTCATAGCAGAAATGCTGGTCAGACATCAGCTTGGAGCACAGGCAGCAGCCACGGTGCCAGCACACTCACAGGCCAGCAGGCTCATCCCAGAGGTTCTGCATCACCCATCTTTCCATGGAAAGGTGGAGTCCTGGAAAATCTGTGTGGGTAGCTCCTTCCCACCACTGCCTGCTCATGGAACAGAAGGGAGAGCACATGCACTGTGTTTGGAGCATTCATGGCCTGTGGCTGTCACTGGGGACAAATCTTTCCTACTGCTCTCAAAGGGATGATTAGAGTTCGTGCTGGAATGCAAGTTTCCATTAACAGCCAAGGTAAGTGAACATCAGGAAATTATACGAAACATTGGTTTTATGAGCTGAAAGATTTGTTACTTCCACCCACACAACTGAAGGCATTAGTTTTAAGAAAGTGTCTGAATTCTTAAATCTTATTCTTCACATATCAAAAGAAAGAATCCACTAGAAAGTCCCCCCTCCCCTCAATTCTAGTGTGAACCTCCCTAGGTGCCTTTTAGAGGTTTTGATGGATAGCTTAACTCCTAATTGTCTCTTCAAAGGCTCTTCTGATTTCAAAATCTGTTGGATTGTCAGAGCTGCACCCAGGTGTGCTGGAGTCAGAACTGAATGCCTGTCCCCAGGACTCTCAGGACACAAAGTCTCCAGTCCAGGCAGATGGAGCACCCTGGACCAGATGTGTCCCACCTGGTCACCACCTCCTGGGACTTCTGCTCCTGCCCTTGCCTTAGGATTTTAGCTTGTATATATTTCATACATTTGTAATCCTGCAATTCTTCAGTATATAACTCTAAACTCCACACACAGTGTGAGCTGCTGTTTTCCCATTTTGGTCAGACACCGCAATTCCTCTCCAGGCCTGGCAATCAAGCACACCTCACTGCCTCAGGCCTGAGAGATGGAAAAAAAGTGAGTTGGGGACAGCAAACTTGGGGTAAATGACTTCATTATCTGAAGCTGTAAATGGAAGATTAACCCCCAATTTGCAAATGACCCAAACTTATAACAGTTTGAAAACATGTGACCTGTTGTTCATTTTTGGGTGCAGCCCCTGGAGGCTTTTTCTGCCCTAAATGTTCCTGAAGGCCCTTCAATAAATAGAACTGCTTTTTATTCCCTTAATTTTGTCTGGCCTCTGTTTTTAGTTCCAAAAAAGCATCAACCCTCTAACTGATGGGAGCAGGAACAGTCCAAGGAGTTGCTGGAGTTTTACAGGGCACAGTCACTTCTGATGGGGGTGGAGGAACAAGCCCAGCAGAACACATGAGGGCAAAAATGAAGATAAACATAGCCTTTTTCAATTTTTCTCTCCATGATTGTAGCATCATGTAGATTGTTTTAAAACAGGTTTGCTATTTATCCACACAACCACAAATAAACCACTCTTGCTCTGCTCACTTACTAAAAAGTGTTTTCTATTAAACACACAAAATCTCAAAACAAAACTGCTGAGGACACCAAGTGAAATAACACAGTCATATATTAAATGGTTTATAAAATCAGACTCTGAAAAAAACCCCAAAACTGGTTAATACAAAGATTCTGATCCTTACCACAAGTCTCTGTAGAAGGCTGGGGTTGTTTTAGTGAATTAGGCTTTTGTGGGTATTTGATCTAAAGACGTACCAGTTTGGGAGACATGAAAGAGTAACTTGCCATCTGAACTAGTTGGAAAAAAATTAATAGGGAAAAATTAAAGTTTTGCATGAACTAAGGAAAAATCAAGCCTTTGCATGAATTGCCAAATGCCATAAAAATATTCTTTTTCACCTACAGATCAAATAAATATGGGAATTTTCTGCCTAGAGATATCTTTCAAAACTTCTATCTCTTCAACACAGGAGCTGCCTGCTCAGAAGAATTCAGAGTGCAGCTCATTTATAACAAATCAAACAACTGCTCTGAAAGTAGCCAGAATGGAGCTTGGATCAGTCTAAAAAAAGAACCTACTTCTGCATCACAGACAACATGTCCTTTCCTCTCAGCAACACCTCCATAAGAATTGCAGTGTCTGCAGCTTTTTTAAACCCAGACTTTAGCGACAGTCTTCTGCAATTTCTTCTCACAGATGTGAAGGAGGGGAATGAAGCTGTGCCCAGCCTGGAACCTTGGCTGAGCACACAGTTACAGAAGTAGGGCTTGATGCTTGCCTGCTACAAGCAAAATGAAGTCTTCAATCTTTTTTCCACAATTTGAAGGTGAAATCTCCAATCAGTAATACTCATGGTCTTCCTTGAACTACGACCAAAGAGCATAGGCCAAATCTCTGATGGTTATTTTTTTCCTCTTCCCCATAGCAATCCTTCTAAAAATTCAATCTTACAGTTCAAGCTTAAATTTCTCACTTTGAGACAATCCAAACCTCTAGGAGCCCTGTCTGACTGAAGGATTTGTAGCAACTTTGATGTTTTTGTAGCATCAATGCTCAGAGGCACTTTTTAAAAAAAATTATGCAGGCTCTGTCTCATCATATATAAGCAATTGGACATCAATAATCTAGCAGTAAAATGTAAGACATTTGTATGGTCTGGAAAATAATGAGGCCTGTATTTAAGATATCTGTCCCTACGTAAATTATTAGAGTACAAGGATCCATACACAAAAATCAATCTTAATTGTCCAGAACCAGCTTTCAGCTGGATTTAGGAATGCATCGTTCTAATTCATTGCAAGTAACAGACACACAGCAAGTGACAAATATTCTGACCAAAAGCACATTTGATGTTCTGCTCCCAACCTGTTACTTTTTTGGAATCAGACACACTCTTTTAATGAGATGCTCTGCACGTGGCATGTAAGAATGTCTGACCCTAACTCAGCAAAGGACTTGTTCCCAATCCAATTAATGTCTGTGCTTAAGAGTAACATCGAGCTTGGAGGGGATACAGAATTCCTGCTGACTTCAACAGGCAGGAAAGCAATAGGAAACAGAAGCCTGCAGAACCTGGTAAGGGAAGCACAGCTCTGCATTAACCTGTCTCAGATGCCTCTGCTGGGGTCCATTTGCACCATGCTTTGCCCACTGATGCTGCAATTGTCCTTCTCCCCTTAGGACACCAATGCCCCAACTCCCCTCCTGGCCATTCACTTTTGAGATCACAATTCCTTTTCTAAGTGATTTCTGCAGGGGATTTTTGACCCCACTTCCTAATGATGCCATCTTGATTTTTGCCTTTTTTTTCTTTTCTCTGTTCTCTGTATCATCTGCACATATCTTTGGAGCTCTGTAGCCTATTAATTCCAGCTAGTTTTCCCAGTACTTTTCCATGCCCTTTCCCTTGGCAGGAAGACAAAACAAATTCCAGAGCTCCAAGCCCCAGGGGTACAAGACCCTTATCCTATTTTGGTTCTTCCTTCAAATCAAGGTTGAGAACAACTCAAGATGGACATTTTCATGGACAAAGTACAGCTGGTACCAAGGGGGGTGGCTCCAGAGTAGGGGCTTGACCCTGGTGGGGGAAATTGCATCACCACTTGTCCTCCTAATTGGTGCTTTTTATCAATTGTGCTAATTTTCTAAAACCTATAAAAACTGTGTTCACCCTGTGTGGGGTGGAGTTTTGTGGATATCCACCCATAGCTGTCCCTGTAGACCTCTAAATAAAGATCCACGTTTATATTATCTTCCGTGCTAAAATTTCTCTTGAGTTTCATTTCTAGGTTGAAAAAAGCAAAACTAGCACCACGACCCTGACACTGGGCATGGTTCCCACTGCCCAGATCTGCAAAAGGACAAAGGAAACCAAACCTCACACACTGCCAAATGTTCAAGAGAGGACCACAGTCTTCAAAAACAGCCTCAGAGTCATAGCTGACACCTGGTCCAACAACATCTCTGTTTCCTAAACATCCCAGTGCAGACAGGTCTCTGGATGATGCTACAAGGCAATCCCCCATAGCCCTACTTTTATTTCACCTGATGTGTGATCCACTGATCTGGGATGGAGCAGGAATTCCAATGCTATTACTAGTCAAAAATGAAAGCAAGCTCTGGCCTATTTTTTCCACCATTCTAGTTTGACAAGTAAGGGCATATGGAATTAATTCCAGGAAAAGACAGGAGGTTTTTTTATGTCGGAGGAGCTGCCTCAGTTCCTGGGAAAAAAAAAAAGTAAATTACTCAATATTTTCTACAACTGCCTTTATCAAGTCCTCCCTTATTTTTGTGATAACAGCGACTTCACTGCCTAGAGAGCCTCAAGTCTAAGGCCAGGACTGGGAATTCCTCTGTGATAGCACAGGTTCTTCAGACAGATCACATAATACTAACCCTCACTCTTATATCGTCTGTGTGTTTCGCCCAACATGTTTTGACAAGGTCCTCAACATATGCTTAAAGCCAAGTACACGCTCCAGTGGGCTCTTTAAGAGCTCTTTAAGTTTGAAATAACACATTTTGTAAAGCTCTGCTCCACAAAACACACTTCAAGGTTTTACACATAAATACTGCACAGATCACCAGTAGCTCTAATATTTCCCATATGCTCCTGTGCACATTTCATTCATTTCCTTTCCTATTGGTCATTTATATACAGGCACTCCTATCTCACAAAATCATGTACAGAGGCTCTTGTCTTCATCATCCCCTGTTCTTGGCTTTAGCTAGTGGGGGGGTCATCAGAGTTGAACTGCAAGATAATGAAAGGCTTCCAGTTCATTAATTTTTTTAATGAAGATCATAAGTTCCAAAGTATATGAAAAGAGAGTTCCCTTTGGAAGACACAATCACAGTTGGTTGCTCTTACCCTGACACAACACCCTGTGGAGTACTATTTATTGCTTTAAAAGATACAGTCTCAAATGATTTATACTTGTTCCTGAAAAGACCTTTCGTATCTGTCTGGATACTCATTTCTAGAAATATCTGCCACCTTACAAATCTCTGCTTTGATGCTGAGATTAAGTGAGTCAGTTCTTAGGAGAGTGCTCAGGTTGATTTCTGGGCATTCTTAATGAAAACTTCTTTTCCTCTGTTCTTCTCATAGTTCATTAATTTTTTATTTTCAAATCTGATCCAAAGCTTTACTGAATGAGCAGGAGCAATGGTATTTGAGATTGCAGACATGGTTAAAGCCAGCGCCAGCTTATGCTTAACTTCTTTTCATTTTTAACAGTCCTTGCCCTGCAGGTATAAAAAGGGAATTAAAGCCATAAGGCACTGCTTCAGATTTGTTCTCTTAATTAGCTCCTGCCATGGTGGATTAATTCCATCTGCAATGTGTTGCCATCTCTGCAGAAGTTTATTGTAGTGGAATGGGGGATTAATGAGAAGAGGGGATGCCTCGACATCCCAGCTGTCCGTAAGCTGACTGTAATGGGATCAGTGCAGATGGCACCAATGCTCTCCTTAAGTCTCACTGAAGGTGAGGAATTCATTTTCCATAAGCCTGCCACATGCAGTTACTCATCCACTGCAGAAAACAAAATGTCAGGGCTGCACATCTAACTTAAAAATAGTGGGTAGTGGATCTGGTAATCTCTAAAGACTCTTCCTTTTCTGAAGAAATGGTGGATTTTTAGACTTTGAATTTTAAGATGAATTAAGGAGACTAACTGTATTTTCTCCTCTCGTATTTTAAGCAGAGTAACTAAATGTAAATATACTTAAAAACTGGAGGATTTCTTTTAAACTTAGGAAAGCTGCTGCTGGCACCCAGGGAATTCAGCAGTGAACTCTGCACTGGGATCTTATCCCTCATGAACAAGCCTCTGGGACAGGCTATAGGGGCAATATAGATTTTTCCTTCATGTAGTTTAAAACCCAAATACCTCCAGTATATCTAGGGAACACCAGACACATGAAAGTGGTGAAGGACAATTAAGTGTCTTTCTATTTTTGTTATAGGTTGCACTTTTCCTCATGTTTAAAATGAAAAAAATCCTTACTTGCTTCTTAATACCTATTCCTGTGAAACTTCCCCATGAAGTAATATCTGAGCACATCACCTTTCTGTCTCAATACATTATCAATGCATTATTTCATTTTGCATATTGATTATTGACAGGCATGAACTGTTTCCAAGACAGCAGCAGTTATTCTCTCTAAAAAACACAGGCCTACAGCTCTAGAGTTAGAGGTTCAATGACTATGACTATTATAGACTCTGTGTAACTGCCAGGGTCTTCATTTATCCCATGGCCTTACCTATAAATGGAGATAATACAGCTTTTAGTGCCTGTTTTGTCTGTTTTAGACAGTCTGTTACTTGGGGCAGGTGCTGCCATTCTCACGTTCACTTAGTGTCTCACATAATGGAGTTCCCATCTCTGTTGATGCCTCTGTGTGTTACTAAAATACAAAGGATGTCAAACAGAAAAAGACATTTAAGTGCTCAGGTGCCATGGGAACGATGCAGGTGTGCAGGCATTTCTCTTCATCCTTACAAACCTGCTGCTAAATATAAAAGCTGTCTATAGCTGTTCTGTTGCTTATACATAAACCAGAGGCACATCAGACACAGCCACAATGCAGGATAATGCATGTTGGGCACCTTCCAGAAGAGTTATCATGAAATGGCAGCAGTAACTCTGTTTCCTGGTTGCTAAAGGACAATTATAATTTGAAATATTATTATTAATTTCTTACACATCATCTAGTATGTTTTTTGAATACAAGATGCAGTTCTGCTCGACTCCTATGGCTTCACTTCTTATTCCTTACCATGTATCTTATTTGAACTTGAGAACCTACAGCATCATGTAAAATTATTTGGTCTAGTACTACAGAAAGGAGGGAGGGAGAAATCCATGGATTCTGGAATCTTAAGATGAAAACACTTCAAAAGAAAGCACTAAGGTCACATTACTCCAAAGGATTTCTGAAAAAGGGCTGGAGAGAAAAAGTAGAAGCAAGAGCTAATAATTTCAAGGAGTGTCCTAATCCCAGGGGATGTAGGAGGAGCACAAAAAGAAGTGGCATCAGCACTGGGTCAAAATGAGGACATCAGAAATAATGGGAGGAAGGTCTTCGAGCTAAGGAGACATGGCTATGGATAAATCCCTTCTGCCACACAATCCTCTGAAGGAGGGGAGGACAGGAGAAGGAATCCAGAAGGGGAGCATGGCAGACAGCAGCTGAAGGCTGTTCTGGCCCTTTGGAAAGCTGGCAGCTCTGCTATGCAGGTCACTGGGGCAACAAGTGTTGCTGTACTCAACGGCAGCCTCATGGATTGTCACTCCACTGCCAAGGCTTCTGCCCTGCTCCAGCAGCCCAGGGGCTCCCAGCAGAGCCACCTTTTATAGGAGGCCTGGGACATGGTTGGGCTGTTGCACTCTGCCAGGGTTGCCTGTGCCTTAGGGAGCTGAACAGTCAAGGACCTTACATCAGGTGCAGCCTCCCAGTGCTCACCCCGTGTCTCACAAGGTGGCACAGAAGGGGTTAAATAAAATACATGGCACTCTGCATGCCTGCCCTCAAAGCACAGCAGGTAGGAACACTCGGTGCAGGGTTTTGGAACACGGCTCTGGGATCTGTACAGGCATGGAACGACAGCAGATATTCACATTTTCTGTAAATACAAGTAGCTGAAAAGACCTCTCTGGGCTCTTGTTTGGTGAGATCCCTGTCACTGCACATGAGGGACATCTCTGCTGCCTGTGTGGCTGGGGCTCTCCCAGCTGGGGCTGCCCTGCTGTCTGTGGAGCCAGCCAGGTCCCAGATCTATTCCAGCACACAGGGATGTCTCTGCACACAGTGGGAAGGGGCACCAGGGCAGTGCTCAGCTGCTTCTGCACAGCCTTTTCTCCCATGTTCAGTCTGTGACAAAGGAGCAGCATTCAGCCCAGCAACTGCTGCTTTGCTCACAGTGGCCTCTGCCTTTCAAAGGGAAATCCCTCAGGGACATTTCAGATGCCAATGTCAGCCTAACTTCTCTGTAGGGACATCCAAATTCAGATAGCCTTGAACCAAGACTTTATGAGAAGGGTAAAAATCAGATGTCCTCAGATGTTCAGCGTACACATCTTGTGCAACTAGCATTCACACTTAAGTCATAATTTACTATCACCAAATGATCACATAGAAGCATTAGGGGTAATATCCTGCTGGCAGCCTAAACTCTGGTCTGAGCCTCTATGGCTCTCAGCACTTCCTGCAGCAATTATGTTCTTCATCTTGCTCCCACTCCTCCCCACCCCTTGCTGGTTGTGCCAAAGCAATTATTTTGGGTCTTAGAGTATCCCAGCCCATACACCCCCCCCACAACTGAGGGGCTCCTGAACTAATGGCATGTGGGGTCAGGAATGAAAACTGGAAGAAACCTCTAAAGGCTTTGAGATGAGTTGAGAGGTTCTTCATACAGCCATACCTTGAAAATTTGTGTCATTTAATTTTAGTGAAATTAAGATTTCCATTTTACTACAGGGAGACTTTGGGATGACTTCTTTTTAACATGTAATCCTTAACTGTAATAACATAGTGAATGAAAAGGAATAGTTTAAATCAAGTCCTGTCATTAAGGTGAAGAATAATGCTTCTCAAGTTGAAAGAGGTGAAATTCAATTGGTGATTAAGAAAACTGACAGAAAATTTGATCAAGAACAGTCTCCTTAATGAGGTGGCTGTAGCTAGTTCAATAGAAAAAAAATGAAGTTGGCAGGAAGGATTCTGCAGGTTTTTGTTCCCTGTAGCTGAGAAATCCTCTTCCATAAGGTTTTGAAAATCCAAGATTGATATAAAGGTACATGTTCTTGTGCAATTTTATATCCTAAATCTCTCGCTTCATAAACAAGGTGTTTTAAAGGTTAGAAAAATTATTTACCCACGTCTATTCTACATCTATTACAATGTGTGATTACAGCTTTGAGGAAACCCAAACCTTCTGCCTTGATCAATAGAGTTCAGAGCTTCTGGTCTGAAGCCTGTGTGAATATCCCACTCCTCTGGGGAAATTCCAAGAGTTGCTTCAGTGCTTTAATTTATTTACTTTTACTTTATGAAAAAACAGCCAGACACCACCAAAATAAAAACCCCAGGCTACAGAACAATAAATTTTTTTGAATGTAATAATCACTTTTTTACTCAGCTCTACAAATTACATGACAACAAGCTCTGAAATAATAAATTGTTTGGATTGCTATTGTGCATTAATCTTTGCTAGAGATCATAAACAAACTTTAAGTCATCAAGAATGGATTTAATAAAAAAATTTCCAACTCAGTATTGTTTTACTATCCTTTCCTAGATGAGGAAATAAACCATGGAGTTTTATATGAAGCAATTTTATTTTTTCCCCTTAAGTGGCTCATGTGAAGGGTAACTTCCTTGAAGTAATTGTGCTTTCCTATTTGTCAGTGTACTGCTTCAACTGCCTTCTACCCATTAAAGTAAAACAGGAAAAGCTGGATTTGATCAGAGCTGGGAGAGGGAGAAGCAGGTAAAAGTGTCCATCATTGCTTCAGGAATTATTTGAACTCTGTTTAGTTCAGTGGTTCTTAATTTATGGTTTTCAGATCCACAGAGAGCCTGTTTCCAGCGGTCTTGCATGGATTCAAAGAACAGCTGTGCCAATTGTCAATGGGCCTGAAATAATTTTTAGAGGTTCTAACAGAATAAGGTAATCCTCCAGTCTGAACTGAGCTATACAAACCAAAATTCACCGAAGAAAGTGGAGAGACTTTGGATCAAGCCCTTGCAATAAATGCTCAATGTCAAAGTTGCTCAATGTCTTTAAGAAGGGTGAAGAAATGGAAGGAGAAACCTGGCTCCCAGGGGCAGCCTGATAAACACAAACCTGAACTTCTGGAAAACAAAACCAGCCAAGTATCTAGCACCAGGACTGGTTTGAAAATATGGATCAGTTTCTCAAGCTAAGAAAGAAATTGTCTCTAGCAAAACCATGTGAAAGGATTTCTGCTGTATTCACCTGGCCAAGTCTCTCATAAGCAGCACAGCTAATTTTGTTGCAACTTTTACCTTAGCTTAAGCTGTGCCTTCAGCACAATGACCCAGTGAATTCAATGTAGTCAAAGGGAATTCACATTTGCTTTTGAAAACTGCAACACCAATTGCTCAGTGACCAAACAGAAAGCAGGTAAGCTTAAATTGTGCACAGCACAGTGTTCCCAGCTAAGAGTTCTTGCATGCGTGCCCTTCCCTTGGGGCACTCCCCAGCCATGGAGGCAGGTTTTCCATCCAGCCTCTCACAAGTTTTCACACAGGACTGCCTCAGTTCCTTCCTCCTTGCTTTACACCCCTGTCCTTCCCAGTCCTGGTATGGGCAGATCTTCTGCAAACTCCAAAAAAAAATTTTCGAGATTCCCAGAGTAACTCAGGCAAAGAATGAGGTTCTTCACAAGAGCCTTGCAGCAGTTCAAGCTTTGGCTGCCTCTAAGTGTGGAAGCACAAGACCAGGAGCTGGCCAGCAGAAAGGGACACAAAGCCAAAATACAAGTGTGGTAGCCTCCTGAGAGCTGCGTTTGCTGTGCAGCTGACACCAGCATTTGGCCTCTTCTCTGACCTAGGTCCTTTCTTCTCAAAGGACTGTATTTCCTTTTAGGGGCAATACAGTACCAAAACTGGTGCTGTGATAACCACTGAGAAAGGATTTTTCTGAAATTGTGGAATTAGTTTTACTTGACCGGTATGTTAAAACACTTGGTTTGGGGTTATGTTTTATTGACTTACAGGGCATAAAAGTACACATGTAATAAATTTCACCCGGAGAGAAAGAAATCCTCATCCTTCATATCTGGTATGCAAAAAGGTTTCCTTTCACTTGTCCCCTTCCTTTCTGTGCTTTAGGTGGGAAAAATCCCTGTAGCCTCGTGGGAAGCTGCATTTACATTTAAACAGCAATGTTCCCAGGTGATTCTTAAGAGACAAAATGTAGCTACTCATGGGCTCTAATGAGAGTGTTAATTTATATAGTTTCTGACTGCAGCCATGATAAAGGAACATCCTTGAAGTCACTTGTAAATGCAAGTTCTCAAAGTAGCCTTCTGGGACTACTCTAGAAGGGAAGCAACTCTCCCCAGGAGAATCAGTCACAGCTGAGTGGCACTTTCCTGAGGCACTGCCAGGAACAGCCTTCTTTCTTCTTTACCTTCCTGGAATAGCAAACATCACTCTTCTAATTTATTTTCTTCCCTTTGTCGTGTTCCTGCCCACCTTTTGCCTTGTCCTCCTCTCTCCCATAGAAACCAAGTGCTAAAATACGGAAGACAAAAGCAACAAGGTTTATGACAGTTTTTCAAACACAGCCAAAAAAGTCGTCTCCAGAGAAATGTGGGTTATAGTCACACCTGCAGTCTAGTAACTGTCATCCTCAAGAGATGAGTGCTGTAATTGAGCAGCACTGAAATGCCAGTGCTACTTAATTATTTTTAATATATGCCTCCCTTCTGTAAACCAACATATCAAAATCATAAGCATTACAAGCAATACTCAATTTCCAAATGAGTCTTCTTTCAACTAAGAGTGCAGAAAAGTCAGAGTTGTATCTTTTGGGTGTTTCTGAAATGCCACTATGCTCAAACCAGCATAAAAGTCCAGCTAATTTTAGTTTCCTTTGTTTTTCGTTAGTTTTCAGCTGTTATTGCACTATATGAACCTACCTCCTGTTTCTTACTTGTTAAAAACAGGAGCAGACTCCCGGTACTAAGAGTGATTTCAGCATTTATAGTAAAAAGAAAAGGCCTAAAGCCTGGGGGCCCAGGGCCAGGCAGGAGCGTTCCCGAGGATGCTGCAGCAGCGGCGCTCGGCTCCTCTCAGCAGCCATGTCCTGTCCCCGATGTTCCAGGTGGAGTGGCACAGATTCCTCGGGTCAGATGCCCCCTTTTTATCCTGTTCTTTGTCCTTCTGGATTGGTTTCTTGTTTGGATCCTTTCATTTGCATGAAGGTTTAAGGCTCATTATAGTTTTTGTTTAGGCTGGCTCGTTTGGCTGGGGGGTGGTGATTTCCTTATGTGTAGTACAGTATTTCTCATAACCACCCTTTTAATGCCTTTTACAATATAATAACAGTACAAATAACAATACAAATAACAAACTAACAGTACACAATTATTATTTTACAACAGTTTCTAGCTTATTTTTAACATTGCTCACGCCCTCCAAAAGGCAGCAGCAGCAGCACTTCACTCAGTTGTCCCATTGCACATCCAAGAAAGAAGCTGCCAGCAGACACCTGCTGCTGACCTTTGCAGAAGAGGCTGCTTCACCTCCCAGGCTCACCACACAGCACAATAGAAGCTTCTCCCACTTGCCTGGGCATTGAGAGTTTCCCTTTCCTGTGCTTCAGCCTTGCTCACTTAGGTGTAATATAATGTGCATTTAACCTGTGTTGCCATAATTCCCACGAGATTTCTTCAAGCCCTCGTCTCTTTGGTGCAGAGGGCCAATGCTGTCTAACAGAAGCTACTGCACTATTTTGGGCTCTCACTTTGGTAGGCACTGGTGTTAAATACAAAAAAACCCGCACTGAAGTAACTCACACCGTCAAATATTCTCATAAGCTGATAAAACACACTTCAGTCTTTTTATCTTTTCTCCCTCCCTGGACCTTCCCTGCCCTCCATTCCTGTGTGCATTTCCTCACCCCGATCCACTGAATTAAACTCAGTAAGTGTGTACCAGTAACACAACAACCAGGAAAGTCCTTCCTGTATTATTGGTGGATTCAAACCCCTCAGGTCTCTGGCTGTAAAGTACTAGAATTGAGCATCATGCTGCTCACAAGCCAAAAAAGCAAAGGGCACTGAGCAGTGACAGCAAAAGCATGGGTGAAATAGGCAATGTCTGTGGCACAGAGCAGGCACAGGGTCTTTTCTGCAGGGTGTTCACTTGTAAGTGAGCAGAGATTCTGTGTGCACTCACAGCACTCAGCCCCAGCAGCACCAGGAGCCGCAGGCACAGCAGCACTTTCCTGCTGTCACTGGTGGGACCTGTCAGCTCCTGGGCTGTCCTGCAGCAGCATCTCCCCTCTTTCTCTTGCCAGCCTTATTAACACCATCATTTCTAAGTGCTGTAGACCTGACAGAACTGAGCCTTCACACCTCCAGCCTTCCTCTGACCTCTGGCTGAGTGCACAGGGCAGGGTGATCACAGGCTCCTGTGTGTTACACTGTGCAGCACGGCTGGTGTGCAGCACAGCAGCTCACAGCAGAAGGCACTGGCAGCTCTGAACCCATTTAGTACAACAGCAGCTGCAAATGGGCTTTTAATTCACATCCACAAGTGGTGTAAATCCAGAATACTGAAAGCACAAACGTGCTGTTGAAGAGAGTAAGAGGCAAATTAAAGTCAGAGCAATACCAAATTCTGGGAAGAAAGCCAGTAAGAACAGAGAAGGAAGCAAAAGCACTGTGTTCTTTGGCCTCATTTGTCATGAGAGACAATGAAGTTAAAGCTTGTAGGAGAGCCAGGGATGAGCCTTTCTTTTGGAAAGATACCTGCAGTGAAGCTTCTCTTCCATCACAGCTTTCCACCTTCTCAGCACAGAAGTTTAACAAGCTAAACCTAAATACTTTAAAGATTGCTTTAACAATGTTTTAACAAACACAGTCCAGGGAAAGAGTGGATCCAGGGCAGCCTGGAGAGGAAGGATTTGGGGGTGTTGACTGATGAGATGCTTGGCATGACACAGCAATGTGCAGGCACAGCCTCTGTGTCCTGGGCTGCATCAAAAGCAGCGGCACCAGCAGATCAAGGGAAGTGATTTTGCCCCTCTGCTCTGCTGAGATCCCTCTGCAGTGCTGCACCCACCTCTGGGGCCCCCCAATATTAGAAGGATGTAGATCTGTTGGAGTGGGTCCAGAGGAGACCACAAAGATGACCAGAGCTGACCTTTGCTATGCAGACAGGCTGAGAGTCAGGGCTGTGCAACCTGGAGAAGGCTTTGGGGAGACCTTAGAGTGCTTTCTAGTTCCTAAAAGGAGCTGGGGAGGGACTTCTTAAACACATATGGAGTAATAGGACATGGGAAAATGGCTTTAAACTGACAGAGGGCAGGGTTAGATTAGATAATAGGAAGAAATTCTTCCTTTTCAGAGTGGTGAGGCCCTGGCAGAGAAGAAGAGGAAGAGCTTTTCCCCAGAGAAGCTGTAGCTGAAAATGTTCAAGGCCAAGTTGGACAGACCTTTGAGCAACCCTGTCTAGAGGAAGAAGCTATTTAATGAGTGTTGCAGCTTTGCCAAAGTTAAATATCCTGGTGCTTTGTCCAAAGTGTTTCTTTTGGTAAATGCCATGAACTTACAAACCTCCAGACAAACCCCTCCATCCCGCCCCTGTGATGCAGCTTTAGGCAAGGTAGAGAAGTGCCAAATCTCTGGCATTCCTGGCTCCTGTTAGGATGGATGTGCTCATAGGGAGTGCATCCAATTCCTCACTGTCCAATTTGTTACAGCAGCATTTTTTGTCACACTAAAGCAGAATAGCCTTCACAGTTCAAAGTTGCTACATTGCTTTAGGGAATTAGCTACTGTTTTTTCTTTACATTAGTAAATTAAATTTACTTTGAAATGTCAGTTTGCTCATAGAACCACAAAATGTAATTTTACTTCTGGTTTCTTTGAAAAATTATTTGGTTTCCAGAGTCACATCATGGGATGTGATCTAGCCATTGCTACCTGCAGACTCTTCAAGAGATAATACTGACAGGCTCAAGGCTGTTTCCATCTGGTAGAACAGCAGAGTTATTATTTCAGCACCAGATGGTTTTGTGTATTTTAGAAATTCTATTCAGTTAGAAAAATTAATAAAAAGAAAAACCACTGAACTAGATACCTACATTATCATAGATGGCAAAGAGTTCTTCAGGAGAAGGGAGACCACTGGGTTCCTGGGTCGTAACCTGGAAGCCCTGGGCCATGCCCATCACAGACTCCAGAGTTCTGGGGATGAGCACTTTGCTAGCAATGCTCTTACATCTGCTAAAGCCAGATGCAAAGGAAAAACCTCAGCTCTTTGTGAATGAAGCTCTGGAAAGGATTTGGGTTTAGTTATTTCCCCCAATATTTTGCTAGCGCCGAAGGAAGGGGAAATCTAGGCCTTGGATGAGAGGTTGTTGTTTTTTGACTTTTTAAAATCAAAACTTTTGATGAAAAGTTGACTAAGTTTTGACTTCTAGATTAAAAAGTAGACTAGTGCTCATAAATGCATGACCTTGTGCAGTTTTTCCTATGAAGAAGTAGCCTGAAAGGTACAGAAAGGTGAACTCAGGTTTCCCAGCTTAGATTTCCAGTGAAAAACCTAACCACCCCCCAGTATTATAGGGGACACACCAGCAGAACAGGTATTGTTAAGAAGCTATTCATAGCCAGTTTGAAGCCAGTTTTGTCAATGGATTCTTAATTGCAGAGAGACAAACCACATCAAATAATCTAAGAGGCTGGATTTGTATCAAAAAGAAACCTGCATTAACCCTGAAGAAGAAAGAAGGAAAGGAAAATTTTTCCCCAGAAGACTGACTGCAGATCCAGCTCCTTACAACTTTGCTGACGAACCTTTTAAGACCAAAGAGAACATTCTAATTTTTTTAAGCATATGAGCTGGCTAGGCTTTGCCCAGAGGTTGTTGATGAATAATGTGACCTGCTGAAAGCCAAAAGAAAGTTTATTGCTCAACCCTGTAACTTACAGTAAGTAAGTGGAAGCCTGGGAAAGTCTGTTCCCAGCAACCTGCTCAGGCAAAGCAGAAACTTAATGTTTAAACAGATGATAACCTTTTTTCTTGTGCCCAGAGTACAACCAGTACTCAAGACATTTTGCCAGCTGATGTTGTTTATTGGCACAGCACAATAATCAGTGGTGAATTCTGTGCTGCACTATTGTTTCTTTATGCTCTGGAAGCACCTGGTGACTCTGGTCAAGGTGAGACACGTTACAGATTCACAGGTCTGGCAAATGTGCAGTGTAAGACCCACAGAGCTGGGGGCAGAAGTGTCTCCCAAGGCCACACAGAAACATCTTGGGCAAGTATCCCACAAACACAGCTTTCTATTCCAACCATCACATCCTGCCCTTGCGATTGTGAGCCACAGACAGGCAGGAGGTTTCCCAAATTCCAGTCTCTATTATTGTTTCCTTATAAACAAATCTCTATTTAGAACACAGTAATCAACACAGGTACAAACAGCCCTGTACTTTACCTTTGCTTACATGGCTTCTTGAAACATTTTGATTAGTTACTATGGCTTATGAGAATTTGCCATAGAGCATTTCTCAGCTTACATGACTGATCCTCAAGACAGGTGCTGGCCTCCACCTGAGAAATACAGCTCCTTGCCTGACCTGGCAGCAGGAATTACCAACCTCACCTCCTCTTAGTAACTAGGAACAAGAAGGAAAAACTGTTTAGTGTAAATTTAAGGTCAGTGCAGCCTACTCACTTTTAGGGGTCACACGGTACGAGGCAAGCACTCTGTTCAAATGAGCAGCAAAGCCTCGGGTTGCAAGGGCTGCTGAGTTAGGAGGAGAAATGTGTCCAGATAGTTCATTGGAGTTTATTTCAAAAATTATGTGCTCTGAGGCTGCCTCTGGCAACTGGTTGCTTTACAGATGACCCTCTGTGCCCCAGTCCTAAAGGGAAAAATGTAAATTACATACAGTTCTGGCCACACAGACTAAATTCAAGTATGACTTGGATCCTACTCTGCCACTCAGCATGATTCATCAAAAATGATGCAGTTAATAAATTTTTGTCTTCAGCAAAGCAAAACCAAACCAAACCCACACATCCCAAAAACCAGATTATTCATCACAGCTATGTGTGAGGACAATACCCCAAGCCAGCAAAGCTGCATGGGTATAAACCAACACAAAGGAGCAAATGTTTTGGCACAGAAACAATTCCAGCGTTCTTTGTGATCATCTCTATAAATCACTATATGCATAAATGGGCTCTGGCTCCCTATCCTACACACAACAGAGGTGTTCACTTTCAAATTAACCTGCAATATTGTGCCCTGGAAGTGTCCATTTGCATATTTCATTTAAGCTGAACATAAGCAAATAGGAAATCAGTTTACTCAGCAACATTTCTGTTTAAGGAAAAAAAAGGCAGCTCGTTGATCAGCTGGGGTACAAAAGACTTAATGCAAAAAATAAGGAGAGAAAAACATAAAAGGATAATCCTTTAAGATTATAAAGGTTTTGTGTCATGCTTAATTTTAATCAATATATAGGACTAGACAAGGATCATCCTCACAAAGGATGACATAAAAGGATTAGTGACTCCCATCCAACACAAAACCACTCAGAGACATAGTTACTATAGCTTGGAATTGTTTTTTCTCCAAATAAGATTTTAAAATTCAAAAGAGATGATAAAGAGAGATACAGGTAGAAAAGGAGGTGGCTTTTATTTTCCTGTTTATTGAGATGCAAAGTTAAAATGCAAGTCAAAAGATTTAAGAACATTAGTGTAGAGCTATAGAAAGGGTAAGGCCCCACAAAACTTACAAGACTAATTCCCTTTTGGTTGTTCAACATAAGTAATTGTGTCATCATTAAGGCAATTTCAAATATGTTTTCTCTTCCTTTCAGGCTTGAATTCTTAGAGTCCTCTTCTCCAGTTTCCAACCAGGTCATGCCAGCTAGGTTATTTGAAATGAAAACTGAGATTCACATGATCATACAGTTCTCTGGATGGGACTCTAAGGAAAAGGGATAAAAGCACACCTGAAGAAATGGTATTATCCAATATACAGGTTGCACAGCAGTGAGGAAGTGATCAGAGACAGACATTAACAAACTCTGTTAGCCCCTCTTTCATAATCTCTTTCTCTTTTTGGAAAGTGAAATATCTTTCTTTATGCACAGGCGCTTCCCCAGACTTTCTTATGTACTGTAATCACTTCTCTTGTTCCAGTGTCTCATCTCCACATCTTCTTTCTTCTTTTTAGTACTTTGATCCTCTCCCCTTCATTCTCATTCTCTCTGTTTCCTACCACCTCTGTTATCAAGTTCCACCCCCAGACTCCAGCAGAAGGGTGTAATTTCTCAGTTTCCTGTTCTTCTATTAGTTATGCCACTGGTGAATCATCCTAATTGCCAAGAAAAACATGCTCCCCATCATTAGTGAATTTGGTTTACAAATCTGATTGAGTGCTAGGAACAAATATGACATAGAATGAATATGTAGAAATTAGGTAGCCACTCTGAACAACACTAAGGCTGCTCATTCAGATATATCCGGTAGGAAATCACAGGGTGCATATCCCAGTGTGGTGTTTCATAGTGCCAATCACAGCTCACAGCCAAAATGGGATCTGGTTCTGCAGACAGCTATTGAAACTTGCTGCTCTTCCATACATGCAGATATTAAAGTCTCAGCAGATCTGTGGGTGTTTAACAGAGCAGCGAACAGAACAAAGAGAACTGCTGTGTTCAAGTGAGGTACTTGGCTGAAGAGAGTAGCTCTTCCATACAGCAACTCAGTTACACAACTCAGCAATGTGTTAGATGATAAATACGCATGGACATTAGACTGAAACCTGTCAAAGTCCCCAGGAAGTTGAATATGGTGGCATAAGTGGTTCAGATGTTAATATCAGAGCCAGGAGTCCCACATCCCACTGAGCAACCTCCACTCAGTCACCACTGAAATCAGGAAAATGCCATTTGCTCTTCCTTCCAGGGATACTGTTAGTTAATTAATGAATTCTTAATTAAGTTTGCAAAATACAAATATCCTCAATTGAAAGAAACTGAAAAGTGAAGTTATTGTTAGGAGGATAAGAACTCTAGCCTGGATAAAACCTTTGGGTGTATTTTCTCATTAACGCTAATGGAAATTAACAGTTTAATGCAAGCCAAGCTGAAAATAAGATAATTTACATTTGCATCTTAACTGCATTTGGTTTATTACTTATTTAGGATCACTGATGCGTGTGAGAAGGTGAGTCTCAGAGCTTCAAGCTATGGTTTTTGAGGGGTCCTATAGGCACAAATGCATCCCAGTAAAATCTGTGCAGTTGTTTTTACAGTCCTCCCCTTCTAGCAGCACACCTGGCAGCATACAGAACATGCTTTGCCAAAGGGACACACCAACCTCACAGAGAACATGAGACAGCTTACAGAGGAGGACAAAGACTCATATAGAAAAGAAACTTGGAGACTGTTTAGAAGGGACAAAGGGAGAGAGGCACACGTGGTGCTTACATTTAACTCTGCCCAAAATTGCAATTCTGAGAGCTTTTGCTGCACCCTGGACATGCCCAGGTATGTTAGAGAGAGACCCCAGCTTTCCCTGGACGCAGAATTTTCCTTCAGTTACATCCAGTTGCCTGTTCAGACACAGAGCTAGCACTCCTGCCTTACACTCCAGCCCCGGTGAAAGGGTCTCCCCCACACACAGGGACACAGAAAGCAGCTGTACCAGCACCTCTGAACAACAGCGGAGCAGGAGGACCAGGTTTTGCAGTTTCATGAGGAAGGAGCTACATTACCTCGTGGGAGCTGTTCCTGAGAGATGTCAAATCCACTCCTCTCAGGGGATCAACCACCTCACTCCACAAACATGAGGGCACAGCCCATCATTTCCCACATGAAGTGGAGGAGCCTTCCCACCCAAATCTCAGGTGAGCACCCTAATGTTAGATTATGGTGGTGGTTTCTGTCTTGGCCTTTCCCAAAGGCCAAACGATGTGTAACGCAAGAGCTTCAAGAGAGAAGTGAAACAGCTCATCCCAGGGCACAGAGAGCCCCACGAGCCTTTCAGCTCCCACTCATGACATGGAGCACATGAGATGCAGATGCCTTTACCAGGGTGACCACACCAGCAGCTCAAAGCCTAAATTCCCCCTGACTGTCTGAGCTCTCTGTATATCACACATGAAGTTACTCTTACCTTTAGCCAACTTCCTTTGCCCAATGGTCAGGGGCATTTCCTGGTTCTCCTACCACAGCAATCAGACACAACTACACCAAGCAGAGATGTAAAGGAAATCACCTTTAAGTGTAAAGACACTTATTTCCCCTATGTTAAGATGTTGCTTGTGTTCAGTAAGACCAAGGGCAGCAAGGAAATGATGAAGTTTGCAGGAACATTGTGCTAAACACAAGGAACAAACCAGAAATTTCAAGGGAAGCCTCTAGAGATTCCGTCCCTCAATCATGCACTATGAGAGAGTTACTTACTTAGTGAAAACATATGAACAGGATCAGATTTTCAAACACTGACAGGAGCTTTAATTTTTCCTTCTAAAATGCAGAAATTCAAAGCATATTTTTTGGTTATCTGTAGCACACTTTTCATTCTATTTTAATTCCAAAGAATAAGAGGCCAAAATTGTGCCCAACAGGAATCGTGGGAATTTAGAATAATGTGCACCCTCTTTGCTTAATACCATCTGAGAGTATTCAGGCATTAATGTCTTCTGCATTTTCAAATATGCTAACAGCAAAAGCTGCATAAATCAGAGCAGCATATATATTTTACTAAGGTATATTACAGGAAAGTCACTTTTTTGTTACAGTGATTTACTACACCAATTTATGCCTTTACCCTTAATTAATATGTCTGAGAAAGATGTAATCTGTTCTGATGAATAAAATAATCACCACATTTTGCAGGCTAGGATAGACTGATGATGGCAAAAAGAGTTACTCGTGCCTCCTCACCCAAACACACAGTCACCTGTTCTTTGCTAAGAAAACACACGTCAGGCAAGCTGTGTATAAAGCTGTGGAACAGGGACACTGCCAAGCACAAACTTCTTCCATGAACAATCTTCTAAACCCCCTGAGCTCCATGATGGGCATGAGCCCATGGAAGCATTCCTGCAGCATCCTGAGGGCCAGGTGGACACCTCCAGGAGCAAATACTTCCCCGTGACACACTGCCATTGATAAACTGCTTCTGGGGTTTGTCCTTCCCTCAGCACCCTCCTGCAACAGCAAACAGCTGCACAGCTCTAAGGAAAGTGAAATATCATCTGTCATCACACTGACCTTTCAGTGCCTGCCCTCCTTCTTGCATTAAATCAATGCTCTGCAATTTTGTCCGGATTCTTTTGGGAAAAGTTTTTGTTTCTAAGGCAGTTCACAAGTTCACTTCCCACACTGGGACAGGGGCTCATATCCTGTGATGACACTGCCAGGAAATAGAGAAAATGTTCAAACCTCTTTGTCCTTTTCTGTTCCCTAAAAAGGGAAAAACACCAACTGTACTGTGCAAAATGACTTCCATGAAGCCATACTAGCTTCTGCCACTGCAAAGTTTGTCTCCTCTCTCCTTGCTGAGGAGTTCACAAGTTTGCAGTATCCAGGTAAGACTTCCTCCCTCTTGGTTAAATAAGCCAGAGCTCTGTTCAGACATCTCTCGCTGCTTGTCTGTTTATACTGTTCTTCATCAGAAATGTTCTTTTATGAACTGCTGTGGTATGGGTAGGAGAAGGTCCATTCAAATGAATATTACCCACTATCCTAAGTATGCAGAAGATGCACTTGTGCTCTGTTATGATTTTTAAAATTGTAAAGTCTAGGCATATTATGCCTAGAATTGATCTCAAGGAAATATCTGGAGACAAGAAGAAATTTTTGATATGAGATTATGGGTGTTAAGAGCATTATTTGTGTGAAGCCACTCAGTTTGCACTGTGTTATCATAAACAATGATGAATAAAGAAACAACCAGAGGAAAGGCTACATAAATAAAAGGTTAGTATTTCATACAGATTTACTTTACCAAGCTACAGATTTGTTTTACATATTAAAACAACTGTTCTGCTGTATATAAAAGAACACAACACAACAACCACACCAACAAAAAACCCAAACCCCACAACTCTCCAAGGTCAAGGATTAGCTATGATCCTAGAATCACTCTTGAATCCAGATCACAAGCTGATTTGGTGAGAATTCTTTCCTGAAGAATCTGCTTCATTGTTAAGTTTCTGTCCAAAAAAACAGGCTCCTGAATCTGCTCCTGGGCAGTACAGAGCAGAGGTGCTTAAGTGAGAAGGGCCAATTACTTTAGAGATGGTGGGACCATGCTGGTGCGCACAAGTCTGTTTTTTCTACAAGACCTGTCCAAAAGGGTTTTCTCTTTGGCAAAAATACAAAAAAATCAGAACTAGAGAGACATAGTGTGCAACAGCAAGTAGCATTTTAGGACAAGAATCACTGAAGGTGCAAACAGGAAGAAGCCATCCCGTTCCACAAAAGCGCCTCAAAAAACAATCCAGAAGACACAGGGGTAGGCCCCTCCATTCCCCAGTATCTTATCATAAACCAAAGAAAGCACTCAAAAATACAGAGGCAAAAAAACCCAAAGCTCTGACAGATCTTTCCTGCCTGGATCATTACAAGTGGTGTGCTCAGCAAGGGGGGAATGAGCCAAGGATGAGGACAACAAGGCAGGTACAGAGCAGCCTCCTCCTCAACACAGGGAATGGCCCCACAGCTCTCAGCCTGCAGGGAGGACACAGGCTCAGGGTGAAGGCAGGAAGTCAGTTCAGCAGAACAAGGCCAGAACCAGCCCAGAGTGACCACAGAGAAGGAGCTGGGCAGGGACCTGAGCTGAGCTGCAGCTCCTGAGCCCCCAGAGCCAGGGCCCAGCTCTGTGTCAGCCGCTCCCCGGCTGCAGCTGCACCTCAGCACACCTGGCCTTGATTAGAGGCAGCCGGAGCCCGATGTGGGGAGCAGATTGTGGTTCCTCTCAAACATTAATGTTATAAGCAGATATTATTAAAATTGGGTCCTGAAAATAATAGGCAAGGGACGAGGCCAATAAAATTAATTGATTTAATTAGCAAGCAGTAGAGACAAGGTACAACGCGTTGGACAGCCAAGGGAGTCACAGCTCCCAAAATTTGGTCTGGAAAAACTTCTCCTTAGGTACAGCTTTTTATACTTTTTTTCTTCTGAAGATCTCCAGTCGGTGGTTTGTTGTTGTAGGGGGATTCATCACTCCCCCTTCCTTCTTGGTTGTTGTTCTAGGGAGAATCTCTCTTTCTTGTTAGTTTTCTCTTTTGAGGTAACTCCTTTTACATATCAAGGCCACTTCCTTGTCACGGAGGGTTTGTTTGTATGTTCACATCTTGTCACTAGAATTTAGGGGTTTTGATCTCTTAACCCTCCTAACAAATCTTTTCTCTCCCTTCCTGNAACAGACTAATTCTAATACCCACTACACAACCCAATTAAAATGTGTAGACAAATGCCAATACACACTATCAAATAAAACAAGTTCTAATACACACTGA